>JXCR01138772.1:126762-153946 GCA_002079205.1 Phalaenopsis hybrid cultivar | reverse complement strand
TATATATATCTATCTATATATATATGTATATATATGTATACATGTATATATCTATCTATATATATACATGTATATATACATAGATATATATATGTAGATATATATATATACATGTATATATATATATGTATACATGTATATATACATATATATATATGTATACATATATATATACATATATATATATATGTAGATATGTATCTACATATATATATACATGTATATATATATATATATCTACATATATATATATCTATGTATATATATATATCTATGCATGTATGTATATATATAGGTAACGTATGTATATATATATATATGTATATATATCTATATATGTATGTATGTATGTCTATATATATGTATGTATGTACGTATGTATATATCTATATGTATGTATGTAGGTATGTATGTATGTATGTACGTAGGTATATATCTATGTATGTATGTAGGTAGNTATATATATATATATATATATATATCACAAGTTATGTATTCGATATGTACAAAAGAATTGTGCTGTATTTATGCAAATCTCTCCACTTAAAAATAACTATATGTCTTATGTTTGGCATTCCAATGTACAAAACAAAAGTGCCATTTACAAATGTACCACACAATTCTTGTGTAATTAAATATCTAACAGCTGAACATTCATATTTATATGTTGACCACTCAAATCTTTAACATCCCATGAATGTCATCACCACTATCTTTTTTAAATGTAAAGTATATATTTTCTTGACATGAAAATAGATATTTTCATAGGTTTATGAGACCAAAGTTTTATACGTGTAAATATCAAACTTTGGATGTTAGGTATGTAAATACATAAGAATATTGTGGTATTTATGTAAATTTCCATAAAAAACAAGATAGATCTAATCAATACTAGTCTAAATAATTATCATGAATGTTGACTTGAAAGAAAAATTATCGTGTAAATGGTCAACAAGAAGAAAAATTCCTCAAACTTCTTTGACAAATTGGCTCTTTTCAAGTAACCCACCAACTATAATTTAGACGACAAGACCAAGTTTGTCGGTACCCCTTTTTTCAAAACATCGCTTTTAAGTTTTAGTTCATATCTTCAACATTTCATGGACCTAACAGTATTTCTTTCTTTTCAAGTCCACATTTTTTTGTTTGAAAGTGATGAGTCATTTCCTCAAAAATAGGCTAAATGCAGTTGTACATAAGCAAATGTTGGGACGAATCTTGAAGAGAACTAACGGTAGACAGAGAAGATGATGTGGCAGCCTCAGACCTACTATGGATAGTTCAGGGCCCATAAATATCCGACCAGCTTCTGCAGGCCACGAAAAAAATAATTTCAAGACGGACAAAACTCCGTCATCGTCCCTACGTGTTACTAATGCAAACCTCTCGTAGACGAGTCCACAAGCATCCCTCAACCAAGCTGGGTGAATGATGAAAACCACTCGGATCTAAAGCAGTTAGCCGGAGCCTTCTGGTCTGCCCCACTGCCATAGCCACCCAGGTAATGACCCGACCAACCATTCCTAATGGCCACCCAACTCAAAATCCGGCTAAACACCATCTCTACCTCTTGACCTATAAATAATGTCTTAACTAAAATATCCCCTGTTGTACCTACCTTACTAGGGGTACAAATTATAATCTTGCAACTCATTCTTATAAAAAGAGATTCATTTCGTGAATAAATGTTACGCAATTTTATTGTTCATTACTAAGCTATCTCTGCTCTTTTCCACCTTTTTGTGCTCAATTACTTAGACGCGTCTCACAAAAAGTCTTGGATTCAACAAAAATAATGGATTTTTTTAGCTCATTTCTATTAAAGAAATATACATTTAGGATTGGAAAAAATCAACGACGATAATGTTGTTAATAATTAATCACGCAATTAATTGCATATGTAATATTAACACATTAAATTTATTTTACTTCAAATCACTCAGCATTATTTGCCTATAATCTTGTATGATGATTTTTATACATCTGATTTTTTAAAATACTCTTATTTTTTAAACTAACACTAAAAAAATGAATTATTTTTTACTAGCATACTGCGCTAAAGTTTCTAATACACAAAATCTACTACCTCATTCCAAACATCGACACCTTCAGTCTTGATTCGTCATGTTCTCCTTTCTTCTCAAGCCGGATAATTTCATGACATCATGGGTAGGAATCGGTTAAGAGATTTATGATACAGATTTTCTCATATCCTCTCATTTCTTTTTTGCTCACCAGCATCAACAGTTACAGAGCAGAGCACTCACTAATGCTTAATGTTTTTGTCCCGTTGAACTTTTTTGTTGTGGCCATAGTATAAGGGTCTATTTGGGTCTCCGTTTTGGCTGCTTATCGGTCCTAAAATGCGCAACGATACGTTTGGGAGGATGATTTTTGGGTGTTTTTCTGTGCTAATTAAGCATCTTCAGAATAGCGTAAGCCGAAACAGATAGAGGAGGATGTGTTCTATGATTTTAGCTACATTTCGGGTTCAAAATTAGATTGCTACATCTCTACATTTCTCTAAATCTCTCCCTCCGTCCCCCGCAAAATACCCTTTTTTCACCTTCTTCTTCCATTATTTCTCGCATTGGCTTTATGGAAAAATCCTTGTTCTCCTACACATCTCTGTTCATTCTATTTGTCGTTGCCTCTTGCTGCCTCTCTCCTTATGTAGCATTCATTTGTTTTTCTTTTATTTTTTCGTGGTGGTGGTTTCATCTTTCATGGTTTGTATTTTACCTTCTTTTTTTATTGTGTTTCTCAATTTAACCTGCTGATGATTTGATGCTTTTGGTGGTTTGGTGTTTGAGGCGGTGCTAATAGATTTTCGATTTGGCTCTCTGTTAGTGGTCGTTGTTTCTATTATGCAATTTTTGATTTTGCTCTCCCCCGAACTTTTTTGGTTTTGAGATGGTTTGGTGCTTGAGGTGGTGTCGATATATTTTTCTCTATGTTATTTGGTGGTGGTTTTCTCTTAAAAAGAGGGGGAGTTCAATACCTTTGTTTTGAGAAGGGAAGCTTTAATCAGAGGTGCTCGACACATTCGTGGAGGTCCAAGGAGGCTAGGGATTAAGCCTCTTGCTGTGGTGAAAGGCCTATGTATGAATTCGACCAAGCTCATTTCAGGTGTTGGTCTAGAGCTATGCTAGGGGCTCTGTATGAGGGGGATTTGATGGGGCTTCTCCTTCTTTCACTGTGGTGAAGGTGTGGGTGTGTTTAATTTGATTTTGGTGGAGTGTAGAGGTGTGGAGAGTTTTGTCATGTCTCCGACAAGGTTTTGAGCTCAAAAATTGAACTCCGATAAAGGGAATCCAGGGCAGTGTTGTGGTTGGGTTGCACTGAGGAGGTCTCAAAGAGGCTCTAGGAGTAATTTGGAAGGCTCTCTTTGAAAAATTTTTAGCATGTCCTCCATATCCGTGGAGGTGAGCTTTTTATAAAATGGGCTTTTGGGTGACTGTCATGGCCAATTGAGGGGTGAAAAGTGATGCTTAGGTGGAGGGCAGAGAGACTCTAACATTTAATTTGGATGAGGTAGCCTCTAAGTTTGAATTGGGTTTGATTCCATTGGGGTGGCTCTCGGTTTGGACATTTTTCGGCCATTAGGCCGGCCGGCCAGGCAAGGGGAGGTGGCTAGGAGGTCACGTGAGCCAAGGGAATATGTCACAACAATTAAATGGGTTGGTGTTTAGTTTTGGCAAAATTATCCTTGGCTTAAGCAAATATGGAATGAAATCCATTAATTTGGGGATCCCTTGGTCCATGGCTCATTTGGGTGGTACCATGGGGTTTGGCTTGGTCAATAGTGTCCAAAACTTGGCTGTGGTGGTCTTGTTCTGACCAATTTGACATGTTTAGGTCAATTTTGGTGCATGGGTCCAAGTAGAGGAAAATGACCAAGACTTGGGTTTGGGCTAGGCTAGACATGTTAATTGGCCCAATTGATTGATGCATTTGATGTAGATGATTGTAATGAACATTTTTTTGTGAAGGATTGAAAGAATTTTGAGTTCAATTTGAGGGTCAATTTGAAGGATTTTGGAATTTTGGTGAATTTGGGCATGTTGGGCTAGACTTGGGTCTAGCTTGGGCTAAGTCCAAATTTATTGTTGAGAATAGTCAATAGGAATGTGATGAAGAGTTTTCAACATGAATTGGGTGCCAATTTTAGGGTTAAGGCAATCAATTTGGTGGAATTTTGAGGCATAGCCAATTTAGGGGCTTTTGACCTAGGTTGAAATTAAATGAAATTGAGGCTTCACCAAGGCCAATTGAAGGTCAAGTTTGATGTTTAGGAATGTTATGAAGAGTTTAGGATTCAAATTGAGACCAATGGAATAGGCCGTGGGGTTCAATTTGGTGGAACCAAGTTAGAGGGCAAAAATTGGGGTTTTGACTTAGATCAAAATTGGGCTCAAAACATGGGCTAATTAAGCTTGGATTTGGTTTAAATTGGTCACATGTAAGGTGAATTTAAGTTTAGGATTGAAATTTGGGGAAATTGGGACCCAATTTAATGGACATTTGAGATAGATTTGGGGAGATGTGACCTTTTAAGACAATTTGGGGGGTTTTAGCCAAAATGGTAAAATTGGTCAAATTGGGTAATGTGATAGTTAAGAAAAATGAAATTGGGAATATTTGGAAGGTTTTGGGAATTTTCGCAATTTTTGGGAATTTTTTGAAATTTTGGGCTAAGGTGGGGTATTTTGGTAATTTGGCAATTTTTGGTGATTTTGGGTAATTTGGGTATTTTCAAATGGTTTGAAATGACTTTTGAACAAATTTAGGTATTTTAGGTAAATTTGGAAAATTTGGCCAAATTTAGGGTTTCAAGGGTACTTAGGTAATTTGGGGGAGTTTAGCGACAAAAGGCCAAGTTAGGTATCTTTGGTAGAATTGGGGTGCTAACCACCATAAATAAGCCATGGACCAATGGAAAACCCATTTGGGTCCTCTATGTACTAGTCTTAGCTAAACCCTAGCCTAGGGTCAGTGGGTTTATGGGACCATCTACATGATTCTCACACAGGATTAAGGGATTAAAGTCAAGAAAATTTTGGGTTTAGGGTACTGAGTGATTGTGAATGAGGTGATTGTAGTGAGTGCCTTAGCTCTAGGCCAACACCCAGGATCAACCCTAAGGTCAAACAGTCTTATGGGAACTCCCCTTAAGCTCCCTCATAATGACCCCACCTACTAAGTGCTAGAGGTTAGGACCAATATTTAGAGTTTCAAGTTGAGTAAAAAGGAGTTTAGAATTTCTAATAGTCAGGGGTTCCTTTTCTAGTTTTCTAGGAATAGTCAACAGGAAAGTCCTATGGCCAGTCCCTAGGCTACTAAAATGAAGAACTAGACCTCAACCAAAAGTGAGGCTAACAACACTATACATTTAGTTCCAATTAAGTTTGATCTAAATTTATCAAAAACATTTACTACTGCTAATTTTCTTCACACTTTTTTGGTGAGTTAAATTAGTGATTACTTGAATTTTTGCAGGGTCTATTTCCACACAATTTTTTGAAATTTGATGTATCAAAACTATTCCCCCTGCTACCATAAATTGACATTTTTCCCAGTTAAGGACTAAATTTGTTTCTTCACAGATCTTAAGAACTTTTGATAAATGTTTTAAACATAATTCAAATGAAATTCCAAACACTAAAAAATCATCCATAAAAACTTCAATCCCTTTCTCAAGTAAATATCAAAAAATGGTCCATGGCTCACATAGAGTGGTTGTCACCCCAATTTTATCAAAATATCCAACTTGGCTTTTTGCTCCCCAAAATATCCAACTTGGCTTTTTTGCCCCCCTAAATAAATCTATCCAAATTACCTAAACACCCCCAAACGCTAAATTTGGCCAAAAATCTCAATTTCACCCAAAATATCCAAATTTATCATTTAAAACTATTTCAAAATACTCAAATTGCCCAAAACCACAAAAAATTGCCAAAATTACCAAAATACCCCTAAATTTGCCAAAATTACAAAGATACCCTTGGTGGGCCAATCTTTCCCAAAACCTCCAAAATCATCTCAAATGTCTCCAAAACCAATTTGAACCCTACCATTGAACCTAATTTCATAAAAATGCTTAAATTGCTCTTAAGGGCCCAATTTCCCCAAATTCACCCTAGATGTCCATCAATTTGACCCCAATCTCCCACAATTTCAATTCCAAAATCAAATTCATCATGCCTCTGATCATCTCAAACCAAATCCAAGCTTAATTGGCTCATTATTTGAGCTCAATTTTGATCCAAACCAAAACCCCCAATTTTGACCATATGACCCAATCTCACCCAATTGAACCCCCAAACCTATCCAATTGCCCCAATTATGCATCATAAACTCCTCAAAACACTTCTACACATCAAATTGAACCCTCATTTGGCCTTGACCAAGCCTCAATTCCACTCAATTTCAACCTAAATTCAAAATCTCCAAATTTGCCCCAATTTAACCATGTGCTCAAATTCCATTAAATTGAATGCCCAAACACCAAAATTGACACCCAATAATGTTGAGAGCTCCTAATAATATTCCCCTTGACCATTTTCAACCATCAGTTTGGATTTAACCCAACTCTAGGCCAACCTAAGCCCAAGTCTAACCCAACACCCCTAAATTGACCACATGTCGAAAATCCCTCAAATTGAACCTCCAAATCAATTCAAAATCACCCCAAAACTTTTTTAAACCTTTCATGACAATCATCTACACCAATTTGATCAATCAATTGGGCTCAATGCCATGGCTAGCCTAAACCAAACCCAACTTCAAGCCAATTTAACCCAAATTGAACATATTCACGATGATTGACTTAGCCATGCCCAAGTGACCAAATTAATGACACCACAACCACCAAATGGACCCTAGTGACCAGGACAGACCCACTTAGCAAACTCTAGGTAAGCCATGGACTGAAGATCCCCTAAATCAAGGGATTTAGTTTCCTAAATGCTTAAGCCAAAGATATTTTTGTCAAAACCCATCACCAGCCCACATTAATTGTTATTACAGATTCCCGTGAAGTCCCTGAGCCACCTGAGCACCTCCCCTACCATGGCGAGCCGCCCTAGTCATCGGAGGAGCAAAAACTGAGGACCCCCATGACTAAATTCAAACCCAAACTCACCCATCTTAGATGGTCATTTCCAATTGGCTTTAGCACTTTGAAACCCTCCACATAAGCATCATTTAACACCCACTAATTGGCCCTGACAACCAGCCCAAGCCATTTTATTTAAACCCCCCTCCCATTGCCAAAAGAGAGAGAGATAAAATTTTCTTGGGGAAACTCTGCCCAATTGCTCTCAAACACTCTCCAAGAACTCCTAAGCCCATTACAACCATTTTTCCCCTTTGGTTCCCACTGCGAGAGCTCAATTTTGAGTTCAAATTTTGCTTTAAAACCAGGACAGATCTCCTTACACTTCCAGAGTTCACCAAACTCCAATTAACTTTGCACATACCATCCCCACGGTGAGAGAAGTTGATTCCCCACGAAAGCTTCGTCTCAGACAACCTCTAACATAGACTTTGATCAACACCTGAAATTGAGCTTGGTCAAAAACATAGCTAGACAATTCACCAGGGCCTGAGACTTCATCTGGAGGTTCGTTGGACCCAATCAAAGCTACCACAACAATCTGATTGAGGCATCCCATCTCAGACAATGGTACTGAGCTCTAACTATAACCCGAGTCTATTTTGATTCTTCATATGTATTTATTGTATTTCATACATTATAATGGTATAGATGTGTTCGTCTACAGTAGATGAAGGTTTAGAAACAAACACCATGCAATTTAGTTGAGTCTAGACGAAGATCTTAGGATTTTAGTATGAACGGTTCTCGAGCTAGGTCATTTGAGGACGATAACGGAGAGCCGTCAGATCGTGTGTTTATTTAATCAACGGGGAGATCGAGCCGGATGAATCTTTTGTGCGAAAAGGCAGGCTGACGAGGCTGCTACGTGGCTAGCGGAGTCAAATGGCGGACTGTCGCGTGGAGACTTCTGAGCGGACGAGGTTGAGTTGGTGCCATGTGGATAAGTAGATAAATGGGGGAATTTTTAATTTATTTTAATGCTTGATTTTTGAAAAATCATAACTTTATGTAGAAAAATCATAAAAATAAAAGAAAAATACCCTCGTGCTAAGTGAATAGAGGAGAATAATGTGGATCAAAAATTAAAATTATTTTCCAAGTGTATGATTTTTAATTAATTAAATACTCTATAAGGTATTTTAATTCATTATGATTAAATACTAATCACCATGACTTGAAATTTTTAGGGTTGGTTCCTCATGATAGAGGGCTTCTCCTCTGATTTTTTCGATGGTCAGAGAGTACCTCTATGCTTTTAACTTTAATTTTCAAGCCTAAGTGGCTGTTTTGGCTTTATTTAATCATATGAATTAAAATACTCCTTAGAAAATTATGGGATCAATTTTGTTAGGTTTCCTGTGGTCAGAGAAGCTTAGAAAAATATTGTGATGGTTTGAATAATTTTCTGTGTTTCTATTATTATTTAAAAAAATTTTCCTTGTATTAATTTATTTAAATTAAATATAAATAAAAATTTGACAAACTCAAATTCACGTTGTGCATAAAAATCATTTTAACTCATTGTAAAAATTTCAAATTTATTTAAGTTCATTTGACCAATAAAGTGGGCTTTGTAAGTAAAAAATAGTATTTTTGCACAAAATAAGTTTTATTAAATTAAATAAGCATGTGAAAATGATTAAAAAGAGTTTTCTGAGTTCCTTGTGATGAGGGGCATTTAATAAAAAGAAAATCTATTTTTGTGAAAATATTTTATTTTTAAAGTATATTATGAATTAAAAATAATTAAAAATAATCAAAATTTTAAAAAATACAGAAAATAGTTCGAGATGTGTGCAATTGTTCCCTAATCACTTATAACACCTTAAAATATTTTTCTTGATTTCTCTAAATTAAACATAAAATTTTAAATGCATAAAATGGATTTTTCTTATTTTTTATTAAAAAAATTACAATAAATTCAAAAAAAATCATAAGAATATAAAATTTTGTTCCTTTGAGTTTCTTGAACTTATGAGAGTTTAATAAAAATTAAAATGTGATTTTTGAAGTTTAAAATATATTTTTGTAACTAAATAACATTAAAAATAACCTTTAAATAATTATATAATAATTACAATATTATTAAAAAAGTCATAAAATTTTGTTTAAGTATTCTTCTGACTCAGGAAAATCTCCAATAATTTTCACATAAATTAAAATTTCATTTTGTTTAATTAAATAAATTAACATTGAAAAATCCCATTTTTGGGTTAAAATAATTATTTTACATTCAATCAAATTTTGAAAAATCATACTTTCCTCCCTGATATTTTAATTAATCCATGGATGGGATGCTTAAAGATTTTCAAAGCCATTTGAATTTTGCTTCAAGAATTATAAGATGAAAAACCCAAAGGGCAAAGTGGTAATTTTAGATTTTGGTGCCTTAATCAAAATTTAGGATTAACAATTGGGGATGGGTAATTTTGATTCTTAATGAATGCATTGGATGATTGAAATGTAATGGGTTGAAGGTAGAAACCAACTTCATTTTGCATAATAAGAATAAAAAATGGTAATTTCTTGAATTATTCTTTGGAAGTTAAACAAAAATTAAATAATCCTAAAATGATGGGTTTAAACTAGTAAGATGATAATTCACTTACTTCTAGCCCATGATTGGTGATGAGTGATTTATTGATAAGGATACCTATCATTTAAATCAAAGTTTTATGACTGTTATAACTTCCCCCTTTTGAAATTTTTAAGGCCTTGGTAGTGAGCTAAGCTTAATATTTAAACCTATTCACTGAAGTTTAGAAGTGATGATATGATTAATGATCAACATCTTTTAAGCACTCCAAGCCCATTTGTGATGGGCACCAAATCTTTAATGACTTAAGCTTGCCTTAGGGGCATTCATTCATATATTCCTTAAAGTAAAGTATCAAATTGATTAAGTATCCTATCCTTGGGGTAATTGAATTGTCAAGTTTCACTGGGTAACGAGGTAGCCACACTCTAAACTCGGATGATTAATGAAACAATATAATAAGTTCAAAAATGAACTCAAAATAATTCAAGAGATCTTCAAACTAGTTCAGGGTCATACCCCGAGCACTTTGAAATCATTTGGATATTTTGAAGGAGAAATTGAACTTGTCATATTTTGTTCCAGGATCATCCACTAAGAACTTCAAAGCCTCAATAGAATCATACTTTGGGGTTGGATAGCCATACCTTCATCTACTCCTGTAATTTATATTCTTTGCAAAATTATATACATGTCTTGCAAGTACTAACATTTCAAGTGAAGGAACGAGAAGAATCAACATGTAAGCCTTTTAAATTACTGCATTTACCTTTTCTGTACTTCTTGCATCAAACTTGCATGTTAAATAACTATGAAACCCAACATGAAAACAAAAACTGCTAGGATAGACACCAAACCAAAACAAAATTTTAAAAATCAAACAAGATAAAATTCACCGCCACAACATTCAAAATTTAAGACAACTCGGAGGAGTTAACCTATGGTTACTAACAAGATTTCTCACAGTTTAAATGAAAGTATGGAACTCATTACGTTGAGTTTCGTAAATTCATTTTGACTAAGCGAATTCAAACGAAAAGAGTGGTACCGGAATGAGGAAACCGTAGGATTCTAACTGGTGTCACTCTAATCAACTTTAATGTGCCCCATAATTTTAAGTAACCATAACCTTAAGGAAATTTTATTTGACATCAGGACTTGACACATTAGAAAACTTTAACTCTCCACGACGAGGAGCTTGGAGCTAACATTGTGGGCAGCATGACCATCTTCAACAGCAAAACATTCCTACACACAATAATCCATAGAACTTTGAGGTTATTTGCTTATGCAACATAAATTCTCAACTTATCTTTAGGCCATTGTATAGCCCTGTTATACAGTATAAGCCCTAACTTGTCTTAGGATTTCGAGGTTGTCATTCGTAACATCCTAAATCCTCACATCTTCCAGACTATTCATGTGATAGTTTCACATGGATGTAAGCCCTAATTAAATAAAATTTGCAGGAAAAAACACTTAAATATTTCTCCTTCAAACTAAAGCCAAACCATAGGGCAACTTCGAAAGTCACTGAGGTTCTCCTTAGGATCTGTGACATCTCCTAGTTCTTCTTCCTTTAGATCCCACAATAAATGTTTCAAATTTGAGTTATTCTCATTTCACACCTCTTTATCCAATCTCTTTGAAAAGTCCTATTCCTTTGACATCTTTGAAGACAATATCCTTTGATTTTTATAGAGAGTTTTCTTAGGTGACTCTGGTTATCTAAGATGTAATTAGCTATAAAGGCTTGCTTTTACAGGAAGCTTTTTTGAACCCAGCTTAATATAAACTCTATTTAATTTTTCATATTAAATAAGGGAACTTGTCGACTTATAAATAAAAATGGCTTTCACAGACCAAAAGGATGTCATATATTTTTTAGTTTATTAGATCGAGCCTCACCCTCAAGTCATGTTTATCTTTCCGGATAAATATGTGGCTTGAGGTGTAGTGCTCTTTCATTTAAACTATGAAAGATATGNTATATATATATATTAAATATCTTTCTGAAGTGGGCGACGTGATTCTGATTCTGGCGGCCGACAACTTCCAACAGGCAACTCCTCAACTTTTAGTGTCGACATGCATCTTTGAAATGTATCAGGTGCATTACATAAAATAAAGGGCATTCTTCTTAAAGCAAATGCATCATAAGGACTGATAAAAGTTGTTTTCTCTTGATCTTTAGGAGCTATTTCTATTTGGTGATAACCAGTATATCCATCCCAAAAATAAAAGTATTTATGACCAGCTAGTCTTTCCAACATTTGATCTAGAAAGGGTAGTGAAAAATGATCTCTCATAATTACAAGATTTAGTTTTCTACAATCAATGCATATTCATCATCTTGTGACTCGAATTGTTGGATATAACTCATTATGTTCATTCAAAGTCACAATCACTCCTCCTTTCTTAGGAACACAGTGAATTGGACTAACTCATGTACTATCTAAAATAGGGTAGATAATTCCAGCATCTAACCACTTTAGAATTTCTTTCTTAATAATTTCTTTCATAATATGACTCAATCTCTTTGGAGGATCAACCCTGGGTTTGCAGTTTTCTTTCATATAACTTTTATGCATACAAATTGAAGGACTGATTCCTTTTATATCAGGAATTGTCCATCCAAAAGCTTTCTTATAACACTTTAAAGTGTTCATCAAACTCTCTTCTTATTCTATAGTTAATTTTGAGGAAATTATAACAGGTAATGTAGAAGAATCACCTAAAAAAGGCATATTTCAATTGTTCAGGAAGCAACTTCAATTCAAGCTTAAGTGGTTTTTCAATTGATGGACAAAAATATGTATCTTTTTCTATTGTGTCCAAAACTTAAAATCATTCTTGAACATAATTTGAATCCTCCTTATATAAATCTTCATATTGATCCAATTCCTCTTCAATCTCAGATTTCTCTTCATAAGTTGTTTTGAAATGACATTCACTTAAGTATCTTATAACATCCATTCTATAGCATTCATCATCTTTACCTTTTGCAATGTATTTCATTGATTTGGTAATATTAAATGTAACTGTTTGATCATTGACGCGCATAGTTAATTCTCTTTTTTGCACATCTATCATTGCTCTTCCTACGGCTAGAAAAGGTCTCCCCAAAATGATAGGTATCTCCTTATCTTCCTCCATATCTAGCACAATGAAATCAAAAGGAAAGATAAATCAATCCACTTGAACTAGGACATCTTCCATAACTCCTTCAGGATAGATTATTGATCGATCTGCTAACTGCAGAGTTACAGTAGTAGGGGTTATTTCTCTTAATCCCAATCTTTTAAATATTGATAATGGCATAAGCTTGATGCTTGCTCCTAAATCACATAAAAATTTTCCATAAAATCTGTCTCCTATTGCACATGGAATTGTAAAGTTACCAGGATTTTCAAGCTTTTCAAGAAGCTTTTTCTGAATGATAGCATTGCACTCCTCACTAAGTGCAAATATTTTATTATCGTCAAACTTCCTTTTTCTGTTAAGAATATCCATCATAAACTTTACATAGTTTAGCATTTGTTTTAGAGCTTAATCAAATGGAATATTAATCGTAAGCTTCTTAAAAATTTATAGAAATTTTGAAAATTGCTTATCTAACCTTTGTTGTCGAAGCCTCTGAGGAAATCGAGGTTTTGATTTTTCCAAATCAACTTTAAGTGGAGAAATAAGTTTCTCTAAACCTTTCAAAGCGTCCTCTTTTGGTTCTTCAATCTCTTTTCTCTTTACTTCAGTCTCTTTTTGAACTCTACCATCCAATTCTCTTCCACTTCTAAGTTGAATGACTTGTACTTGCTCTTTATTCTGGTCTTTCAGATTTAAATCTGTATTACTAGGAATTTTTCCTTGGGGTCTATTACTTAATGAAATTTCTATTTGTCCCAATTGATTCTCAATATTTCTAATTGTACCCCCTTGACTTTATAACTGATTTCCCATTTGTAACACCACTTCTTCTATAGATAACTTCTTCTTCTTAAATTGTGGATTATTGTTGAAATCCAGAGGATAAGTAGGTCTATAATTACTATTCCCTTAGTTGTTCAAATCTTCTAATGGGTTTACTTGATTGTTCCCCCATTGTTGATTATTACCACCCAAAGTATTGTTCCAGTTAAAGTTAGGATGGTTCTTCCAACCTAAGTTATAATAGTTTGAATATGGGTTATTTTGCTTATTGTTTATGGCATTCAAAGTCTATAATGATGCTTGAGAATCTACTATTTGGCCTAATGAATTCTCTTCAATCATGGGAATTAGTTGAAAAAAATTAATTCCAAATTGGTCGAACTTCCTTGAAATTACTGCAACTTGATTTGCTAGCATGACAAAAGCATTAGTTTCGTGAATATTGGCTACTTTCTTAACATTTACTGTTTCAGAAGACCATTGAAAATTATTTGTAGCCATTTCTTTAATTAAAGCATAAACATCCTGAAATGGTTTTGACATCAATGAACCACCATCAGCGACATCAATAATAGATCTAAGAGATCCATCATTATAAAAAGTTTGAATTATTAACCAATCTGGTATAACATGGTGTAGACACTTTCTTAAGTGTTCTTTAAATCGTTCCCATGCTTCATAAATAGAATCCCTTCAAACTGGAAAAAAAGTGCAATATCATTTCTAAGCTTTGCAATTTTTGATAATGAAAAATATATAGCAAGGAATTTCTGCACTAAATCACTCCATGTTCTGATATATCCAGGTGACAACAAATGTAACCATATCTTAGCATTATCACTCAATGAGAAAGGAAATAATTTATGTCTTATAACATCATCTAATACACCATCATATTTAAATGTAGCACACAATTCTAGAAAATTGACAAGATGTAAACTTGGATCTTCAGTTGGTGCTCCCTCAAACTAATTATTTGATACCATTTGGATAATAGTAGGCTTAAGCTTAAATGAATTAGCCACTATAATAGGTTTTTGAATACTACAATGAAGTTCATCCATCATAGGGTTTGCATAATTCTTAAAGGTCTAAACTCTTCAACATTTTTATTTTGATTTGCAATTTCTTGAAATCTTTCAGTAATTTTTAATTTTTTAACTTTTCTAACAATTCTTTCTAATTCAGAGTTCTAAGGTGCAAGTCCTGTGGAACCTGAACTACATATACATTACTGTAAAACACATAAAATAAAATAAATTAAAGTAAAAATAAAAATAAAAACAGACAAATAAGAACTTGATAGAAAAATGATAATACAATATTCCTAAAATAAATCTTAAAGTTTTAAATAAGACTTTGTAAAAATAGAAAATTTTCTTTTGTAAAAGCTTCTTTTGAATTTTTTTTTTACTTTCCATATTTTCCCCGACAACGGTACCAAAAACTTGGTCCTGACTTTTTATACATAAGTAAAATGCGATGTATACGATTATAGCTTAATTTCCTTAATAGTTATTCTTGATTTGCAATAAAGCCAAAAACTTGATCCACAAAAAAAGCTAGGTAAGTTTTCCACTATGAAACAAATAAGAAGACAATTATAATATTTAAATATGGGATACTATGCAAGTATATGTATCATTATCAAGTAATATAACACTTTTTGATTATGCCCCGAATATCGATTCCATAGGGAAAATTGTTATATGCTTTTTAGGACTTTAGAAATTTTAGATGAAAAAAAATATACTTAGCAAAATATTCTTGCTTAAACTTAAGTTGCTAAAATAGGAATCTAAATTTGATTTTTTGTTAATTTATTCGTTTATGAAAATAAAGTAAGCAACTAATTAACTTAACTAAGTACTTGCACGATGAAGGTGATATAAATAAAATATATTTTTCATTATCATAAATCAATAATAAGTAGAGAAATTTTGTTGTGGAAGTATTGTAAATGTGTTATGTCAAATAGGAGCAATAATATTTTTTACCCTTACTAGAGTTGCTATAAAGAACATTGACTAATTTATAGTTTGAATAGTCTTGAAGACCAGCTAGGCAGAGAAGATACTAGCTCTTACTCTAGAGTTCCCTCTTCTCCCTTCACCGTGGGGCTAACATCTCATATAAAAACCTGAAATTATAAATTAAATTGGGGGCTTTAGTCTATCACTCTAAAGTCTTCTAGTTTTGCACCCTTGAAAAATTTATTTCCCTATTTATTTACATTCAATCCCATGAATTACATTCTCATTCATGAAATCAATCTGTGATTCTAACCATTTGTTGACTAAAACAATACCATCTCAAATCTTACATATTCTCACAATATGTATTAACATCTTAATTGACCAAATCAAGAAGTAAATGAAGTGCAAGGTTTCAAATCATCACAATTTCTTCCAACAATGAAGCCTAATACTTCACACAACTTCCTTTCAACACTTAATCACTTATCATTTTAAGGAAAAAGATAAAGAAAACTACTCAGAATCCATGGAGAAAACATAACCACACATGAGTTTAAAAGCAGAAATCATGCACACAAAGAAGAAATCTAAATTAAAACTAAGTATAGTCACAAAGATAAACACTTATCTCAAATTCTCTCCGCCAAATGTCTTGAAGTTCTTTTGAATTCCTTTACTTCACTCATAATACAAACTAAACACTCAAAATAAAAAAGTAAAGTGTCTGGCGGTGTTGGCAGCAGCTACTTAGATGGATGATGACTGTAAATTTGATGGGTGGCTAGCCTCTTCTCTTGAAAAATCTAAGTCTTTTCTTATAAAAATCTAAGGGATGCCTTGGTGTCTCTTAAAAAAAGTGTCTTCATTCAATGAATCTCTCAAATTTTCCTCCTCAAAAGCCAATTGAATGAGTTTTTGTGTCCATAGGCTATTTCCCACGTTTTTACCAAGTTTTTCTTCAAACACCTCTTCAAAAATCTATTCAAATTAAATAACTCATCTTATAACTACTTATGGAACTTAAGTGTGGGTACATGGCGCTTAGGCGCTGCTCCTCTGGTGCTTAAGCGCCAATTCTGAGCGCTTAGGCGCCCTAGTTCATTTTTGTACCTTTTTTCATGTTTGCTCCAAATTTGATTCTTTTTTACTCCCTTTAGCATTTTTCATCTATTTGATTGTACTTGAAATAAAAAAAAACACAAATACCTTCATTAAAGTGCAATATCTAAAAAAATATGTATAAAAATGTGTATAAAAATACTATATATTTTAGGTGTATCAACTGGTGAACATCCTCTTCCAATGTTTGATCTGCTTTCTGATCATCCTCTGGTACTAGTGGGAGATCTACAGAATCTTTTTACTGTTTCAATCTTCTTTGTAAACGGTCCAAGGCCATGTGTTTGTGACGGTTAAATTTTTGTTGTTGTGTCCTAATAAAGGTACCGTCCTCATGGACTAGGACTTTGTAGGCTCTATCTGGGAGCACTGATAAGCTCACCTTCTATTGTTAGTATCATGGATTTCATTTTTCCTTTTCTGAAACTCTGATTTCTATCTGCCTTGGTTGTCTCCATAACCTTTGGTAATTTACTTCCCCTTTCAGGTCGAACAACCTCCTTGCTCTTGAAGGTCAACACGGGTCATCGACCCTAGATCTCCTTCTAGTTGAAGATGGTCAACAAGGCCCATCATAAACTGTATCGAATTGTGAGAAGTCTAAGTCAAAGTCTATGACAGCTCCACATGTCACCTGCTGCTTGTCAAGTGCAAAGTCAAAGCCATTCCAGAATGAGAATATCAGTCAGGGGCTTAATGTTTTCCTACTAAGAAGACATGACCAACGTCAGCATGCTGAAACTCAATTCAAACAAGAATAATTATTTATTGTTCATTACTTTTATTATTGCATGTCTTTTTGTATTTATGTATTTCATGTTAATTGATTTTGTCTTGAAATTTAGAGGAAGATTTATTTTTATTTTTTTAAGAATTTCATTAAAGAACAATTTTATTATCTCATTTTGTCCTTGGACCCAGTTTACAGACAATTTTTTCATCAGTGCCAAAAAGACAAAGTTTTGCCATAGGCTCATCATGACAAGTAATATTTGTTTAAATATCACCCGTTTATCGGCAACATTAGTCTTTCACCTTAGCAATGCATGAGCTGGTTTGATCCTCCTGAGTAGACCTTTTCCACCACAAATTGCCCCTCCCAGATAGGCTAAAAAATTTCTCTTATCTTGTGTGCAAGGATAGGTCTTCGAATAACAAGAACTAATTCGCCAACTTTGAGAGGCCTTAGGAGGACTAGCTTGTAGTGCGCTCGTATCATCTTTACCTGATACAACTCCACATTCTGTTGTGGTGACAACTACTTTTCTTCGAGACTCTTCAATTCCTCGAGTCAGAGTTCTGTGTTTTTCTCTGTCATAATTTGCTTGCTGCCACTACCCTGAGTGACAGGAGTTGTACTTTCAAAGGAAGCACTGCCTTAGACCCATAAACTAGAGCATATGGTGTAGACTGCATCAGAGTTTTGACCGTTGTTCGGTATGCCCATATGGCTTCTAGAATTTCACCTTCCATTATCGCTTGTTGTCTTTGAGGGTCTTCTTCAAAATCTGCGCTCATGTCTTATTGAACATTTATGCTAACCAATTTTCCCTAGGGAAGTAAATATTAAAGTATCTCTAATATATGTTGTGTTGTTAAACAAAGTTGTTGATTTTAGTGCTTTTGAAAATGGAGTCATTATCGGAGATAATTCTTAGTGGTATGCAAAATCTAAATACGATCTAATTTTTGAAAAAAATACAGGACATGTTGCATTGTAATTTTGTTTAGTGGAACTGCCTCTGCCCACTTGGAGAAGTAATCTGTTGTTGTAAGTATGAATCGAGATCCTTTCAGAGACAAATGATCTATTGGAACCATGACATCTGCCCCAACACTCAAAAGGCCATGATGCTATTGTTGAATGTAGCACTGTTAACCTCACTTTTGGTTGAGGTTTAGTTTGTCCTCTTTAGTAGCTTAAGGACTAGCAATAGGACTTTCCTATTGATTATTTTTAGAAAACTAGAAAAGGAACCCTCACCATTAGAAATTCTAAACTCTTCTCTACTCAACTTGAAATTCCACATATTGGTCCTAACCTCCAGTACTTAGTAGGTGGGGTCATTACGGGGGAACTCAAGATGAGTCACCCTTAGGACTGCTGGACCTTAGGTTTGAACCTCGGTGTTGGTATAGGGCTTAAGATACATACTTGAACTCACAATCACTCACAATCCTAAACTTAAACTTGTAGGCTTTGGTCCCTCGATACTTTTGGGAGACTCATGTAGGTGGTCCCCTAAACCCACTAGCCTTAGGCTAAGGTTTAACTAAAACCACTACATAAATGACCCAAAATGGGGTTTCCATTTTTCCATGGCTTATTGATGGTGGTTGGCACTCCAACTCTACCAAGATACCCAACCTAACCTTTTGCCCCTAAACTCTCCCAAATTAGCTAAATACCCTTGGGACCCCAAATTTGGCCAATATTCTCAAATTTATCCAAAATACCCAAATTGGTTAAAAAATCATTTAAAACACCTTCAAAACACCCAAACTACACAAAATCACCAAAATTTTGCCAAATTCCAAAATACCCCTCCTTAGCCCAAAATTCCAAAAATTCCAAAAAAATCCCAAAAATTCCCAATTTCATTTTCCTCAACTATTACATGACCCAATTTGGCCAATTTGACCATCTTTGACCAAAACCCGTGAATTGCCTTTTAAAGACCCATTTTTCCCCAAATCTATCTCAAATGTCCATCAATTTGATCCCAATATCCCAAAATTTCAATCCCAAACTCAAATTCACCCTCAATGTGACAAAAATAAACCAAATCCAAGATCAATTGGCCGATTCTTTGAGCTCAATTTTGATATAGGTCAAACCCCCAGTTTTGGCCACATGACCTAATCTCACAAAATTAAACCCATAGCCCACTCAATTGGCCACAATTTATGTTGTAAGCTCTTCATAACATTCCTAAACATCAATCTTAACCTTAAATTGACCTTGGTGAAACCTCAATTTCACTTAATTTCCACCCAAGTCCAAAAAAGCCCCAAATTTTGCCCAAATTGACTATGCCCTAAATTTCACCAAATTAATTGCCTTAACCCCAAAATTGGCACCCAATTCATGTTTAAAACTCTTTATAGAATTCCTATTGACCATTTTTAACAATAAATTTTGACTTAGCCCAAGGCTAATCCAATCTAGACCCAAGTCTAGCCCAACATGCCCAAATTGACCAAATCTCCAAAATCCTTCAAAATGACCCCCTAATTGAACTCAAAACTCTTTCCATACTTCACCAAAATTGTTCCTTACAATCACCTACACCAAATGAAACAACTAATCAGGCAAATTGACCTCGCCCGATTGAACTCGCCCAAACCCAAGTTTTGGTTATTTGCACTCACTTGGACCCATGCACTAAATGTAGCCTAACCACCCCAAAGCCATCAAATTAACTCCACAACAGCCATTAGTTGGACCCGAAGACTGAGCCAAAAACCATCTAAATCAAGCTAAATGAGCCATGGACCAAGGGTCCCTCAAATTAAGGGATTTAATTTCCATTTTTTCTTAGGCTTAAGATATCTTTGTCAAAAGAATACCTCATTGCAATAAATTGCTGTGACATATTTCCTTGGGTTCCCTGAGCTCCTAGCCACCTCCCCCTGCCATGGTGGGCCAGCCTAGTTGCCGGAGAAGCCAAAACTGAGGGACACATCTTCTTGAACTTCACCCAGATCATACTCATAGGCCACCTCACCCAAATCAAATGATAGAGCTCCTTTGCCCTCCACCTAAGCATCACAATACACCCAAACATTGGCCCTGAGAGCCACCCCTTAGCCATTTTTATAAAAACTCACCTCCAGGGTCATGGGAGGTGTGTTAGAAATTCCTCTGAGAGACTTCCCCAAATTGATCCCAAAGCCTCTTTAAGACCTCCTCAGTGCAATCTAACCAACACATTGCCCTGAATCCCCTTGTCGGAGCCTAATTTTGAGCCTGACTCTCTGCCTAAAACCAGGACAGAGCTCATTACATTCCTACACTCCACGAAAATCAAATTAAACTGACCCACACCTTCACCATAGTGAGAGAAGGAAAAGCCCAATCCAATTCCCCTTCCACAGAGCCCCTAACATAGATCTAGACCAATACCTGAAATTGGGCTTGGTCGAATTCCTACCTAGGCTTTGCACCACAGTTAAAGGCTTAATCCCTAGCCTCCTTGGACCCCAACGAACGTGCTGAGCACCTCTGATCAAAGCTTCACTTCTCAGAGCCAAGGTATTGATCTCCTCTTCCTCCCGAGCCTATTTTGATTCTCCATTTGATTAGGCTTGATTTAATTGTATGATTACCATATGGATATGTTTGTCTCACTTAGACGAGTCCATAGGATCAAACCTGAAGTGATTTGATTGAGTCTAGCCCGAGATCTTAGGGTTTAAGAGTGGACGGTCACGGGATCATTCTATCGAGGACGATGACGAGGAGCCGTCCGATTGTGCGTGTATCGGATGGACAGAGGAGATTGAGTCGGGCAACGCTTCCTTACATGAACCGCTGGCTGAGTGAGCGACTACGTGGATGACAGCGGCCAACCAGAGCGCGCCACGCACGCCTTCGGAGCTGTCCAGGATACAGTCAGCGCCGCACATTTAAATAGAAAAATAGGGATTTTCTTATTTAAATAAATAGCCATAACTTTAAAAATTCTTATCTTGGTGTAGAAAAATCATAAAGATAAAATAAAAATACACTCTTGCTCAGTGAACAAAAGAGAGTAATGTGGAAATAATTTTAAGTCCATTTGATGCATACTTTATTTTTAATTAATTAAACACTTATTTGAATGTCTTGATTCTCCATGCATATAGGCATATCACCATGGATTAAAATTTTAGCATGTTGTTGCCTCTGTTTTAAGGGATATCTTCTGATTTTTTCAAAGTTAGAGAAGTTCCCTAGATAGAGAACCATATTTTTTAAGTTTATGTTTGTTATTTGCATAAATTAATTATGATAATCAGCATGTTGATTAGAATTTCAAGAAAAATTTGGAAGGTTCACCATGACCAGAGGACCCCTTGAAAATAATTCCATGAGTTAAGTCATTAAGAATGCACTTAATCTTCACCAACCCTAAAACACAAAAAAAATTAATTTTTGGTAACATAGACTACTAAATGACTTAATTTTTTGTCTCCACTGTTATTTAGGATCCAAAAAACTCACCATAAAAATTTCAAAGCATTTTGACTCCATTTGATGGCCTAAATTGATTTTTCAAGATAAATATCATTTTGGCACTTAAATAATTTTTAAAAATCAAAATATAACTCAAAAATTTATTAAAACTTGTTTTTTGAGTTCTCTATGATCAGGGGTATTTTCTAAAATAAAATGTTATTCAAAATAAAAACTTGATTTTTAGTCTATTTTAAATAGTTAAAATAATTAAAAAATGATAAAAATTGCAAAGATAGTAAAATTCATGAAAATGTTCCAAATTGCTTCCTAAGCACTTAAAAATAATTGGGATATTTTTTGCTGATTGTCTAAATAAAGATATTAAATTTTGAAGCTTCAAATAATTTTTAAAGGCTAAAAATGTTTTTCTTACTTAAATAATTCCAATAATTCAAAGAAAAATAAAAAAAAATGTTAAATTTTTTTCTCCGTGTCCCTTGACATCAAAGAGATTTAATAAAAATATAAAACTTAATTTTCCACATTTAAAATATTTTATAATTAATAAACACCCCAAAACGTAAAATAATTCTTAAAATTCAAATAAAATTCAAAAAATCATGAAATTTTGTTCAAATGCTTCTATAGTCTAAGCTTACCTCTAGTAAAAATTTCAAGGGATTATGATTTACCTTGGTAAAGTTAGGAATTTTCTTTAAAAAATCCTGTTTTTTGCATTAAAAATAATTATACAGATAAGTTAAATATTGAAAAATCACACTTTCTCCTCTAATGTCTCAATTGACCCATAAGTGAGGTAGGATAAAATTCTAATGTGATTTGGATTAAATTTGATGAATTATGAAGTGATAGAGTCTTAGGGGCAACTGTGTAATTTTAGAAATTTAGCTTTAATTAACATTTAGGCCTAATATCTTTGATTCTAATTAACATATTTGGATGTTTGAAACACAAGGGGTTAATTGATAGAAACCAACCTCATTTGTCCTAATTAAAAATGATAAATTTGTAATTTCCTTAAATCACATAAATTTAGGAGTCTAGCCAATTAAATGATCCTAAATTTAGGGGTATGATTTTGGGTGTTAATAACTCACTAATTTAATACCCCTATTTGATGAACAAAAAAAAAACATGAACCATCACCATCACTTATAAGTCAATTTGATTTGCAATGACTAAGGCACTCACCAAATCTTAAGGGCTTAGTAGTGACTTATGCTAAATCAAGTTTCATTTAAATAAGGATTAGAAAAGTAACCATCATTGAAAATTAAAACATCTTTCAAACACTACAAGCCCAAGTCAAAATTGGGCTAAGTCTCTTAAACTTGTCTCTTTAAGAGTCTTCACCCACATAATTCTTAAACTGAATTACGAGTAATAATTACCGTATTCTTAGGGATAATTTAGACATCAATGCTCACTGAGCACTAAGGTTCTTTACAGAATGAATTATTAAGCAACATAATAAGTTTAAAAGAGCTTGGGATTTTCCACCAGGCAACTAGAGAGTAGCACGGACCTGCTTCTTTCTCTAAATATGTTGGATACCTCAGAAATCTATTAAACATAATACATTTTGCTTGACAAAATCATCCTTAATTAAACTCCTAAGGACCCACCAAGATATGACCTAGGGTTAGGTACGTCATCAAAATTTTACTTCCTTGCTTCATATAAATTGCCCTGACATGCATTTTGAGTTTCAGGTGGTGGAATGAGAAGACTCGCCAGGTACAATTTTACAGTTTTCAACGTTGTCTTTCTTGTACTTTTATGCTATACTTTTATGCTTACACAAATTTGCATGCTAAACAATGATGACACCCTGCATGAAAACTAAAAATATCATGATAGCCATAAAACCAAAACNACTGTTTGGTTCAATACAGGAACCTAGGAAATCCCCCAAAAACTTTAGGTGTCACCCTCAAAAAAGAAAAACCATAATGACTCAATAAAAAGAAAAAAGTGTGAGATTGCATATGCCCCCACATTAATCATTTATCTTTGTAGACCATTCTGATGTGAGGGACATTTAGAATATCTCCTTGTAGCAGATAAAAGAGAGAAGGTGGAGGGTTGACAGCAACTTCAGTCTCATTAGAGTGTGATCCAAGTTGGGCCAACCAGTTTACAGGCTGGTTACCTTCCCTATAGATAAAAGTGAACTAAATTTGCATCTTGCTAGTGAGATCTCTGATTTTGCTTATCCAGTAAGAGTAGTGTCCGGGAGTCTCCTCCTCCTGATTTAAAAGGGGAATAATCACAGCAGAATCCACTTCTAACCAAATTCTATTCCAATTAGCCTTAGTAGCAAGGTTGATTGCCCAATACACAGCAATGAGTTCAGTTTCAGTGGCATCATTGGCCAGGACAGGGGTATGAAAGTACAGCAAGCACTTACCCAAATGATTTCTGTATATACCTCCCACACCAGCTCCATTTTTAGTAAAGCTTCCATCAGTGTTAACCTTCACGATAGGATGATTTGGGGTTTTCCAGTAGACTTTAATGACTTGAATAAAATCAGACTTAATGGAAGTACAGGAGTTAGAAATGTTAGGAAAACCTTTCCAATTAATCATCTTATGCAAGTAAGTTACACAATTTCTGGCAGTAATCCCCACATTTGGATTTGCATCTTCAAATTTGACCTTGTTTCTTTTCATCCAGATGAACCAAGCAATGGTGAAAGGGATAGCAGCATACTGTCTTATCTTCCAGTGCAACCAGCAATCAACTAGCCTATCCCAAGTGAGCTCTTTCTGATCAAATGTCAACTGATTTAGGAACTGTTTCCATATCTGTTGACCAAAGTCACATTCAAAGAATAAGTGATTCAGAGTTTCCTTTTCCTTCTTACATAACCAGCATTTAAAGGGACCCCTCAATCCCTTCAGCTTTAGAATGTCATCAGTAGGGATCAATCTATGGAATATTCTCCAGCAGCAAAAGGACTTAGAAGGGGATAGGAATTTATTCCATAAATGATCACCCCAGGGTGTTTGCACCCAGCAGAAATTTTTGGAATATATGGCTTTGGTGAGGCTTTGGTGGGAAGTAGACTGCCATAAGATTTTATCAGCAATATTTCTGTCAAATTTTATACTGGTAACTTTGGTAATAGAGTGAGGTTGCAGAAGACTTACTAATTTACCCAGGGACCAGTTATCACCATCCCAACAATCAGCCACTTTCAATTCACTATTGTATATATTGGTAATGGGGGAGAGCCAATCTTTGGAACACCAATTATCAAGCCAAAACTTGATTTCCTCATTACCAAGCTCCCAAANTCGTGACAAACGACAACCTCGGAATCCTAAGACGAGTTAGGGCTTATATTGTATAGCAGGGCTATGCAAATGTCTAAAGATAAGGTGAGGATTTACATTGCATAAGCAAGCAACCTCGAAAAGGGCTATACAAAGGCCTAAATATAAGGTGAGGATTTACGTTGCATAAGCAAGCAACCTCAAAGTCTATGGCTTTGTTGTTTAAGTCTAAGGAAGGAAGATTGGTTTAGCTGAGGAAGATAGGTTTTCCGGGTTTAAGTCTAAGGAAGGAAGATTGGTTTAGCTGGGGAAGACAGGTTTTGCTGTTGAAGATGACTTTAAGTCTAAGGAAGGAAGATTGGTTTAGCTGGGGAAGACAGGTTTTGTTGTTGAAGATGGCCGTGTCTAAGGAAGGAAGATTGGTTTAGCTGGGGAAGACAGATTTTGCTGTTGAAGATGGTCGTGCTACCCACCATACTAGTTCTGAGCTCCTTGCCTCGACGAATTTGAGTCATCTAGTGTTTCAAGTTATAATATCAAATCAGGTGGCCCTATGGTTGAAGTTCTTTAAATTTTGTAGAGGGCATATTAAATTTGGTTAGAGTGACACCGGTTAGGATCCTACGGTTCTCTCATTCCGGTATCACTATTTTCTATTGGATTCACTTAGTTCAAATGAACTTACTAAACCCATCTTAATGAGTTCCATAATTTCATTTAAACCGTGGGAAGTCTCGTTAGCAATCATAGGTTACCTCCTCCGAGGGATTCCCGATCATCCGATAGAGATGCCTTATATTAGTTGAAGTTGTAGTTTTGTGTGATGTTTGTGATTAATCTTTGAGNTAGTTGAAGTTGTAGTTTTGTGTGATGTTTGTGATTAATCTTTGAGTTGTTTTATATTTTTCATGTTGTGGCGGTGAATTTTATCTTGGTTGATTTTTAATTTTGGTTTTGGATTATGGTTATGGTTAACATGCAAGTTTATGTAGGTAAACGCAAGCATGAAACATGTAAGGAAAAGACAGATGAAAGACGGTACTATAAACTGTAAAAGCGTTCCTGGCGAGTCTTCACGTTCCACCACCTGAAACTTAAAATACATGTTAAGGCAGTTTATGAATAACAGGAAAGGTAAAATTTTGGTAATTTTCCTAACCCTATGTCATATCTTGGTGAGTCTTTAAAAGTTTAATTAAGGATGATTTCATTGAGCGAAGCATATTAAGTTTAATAGGCCTCTGAGGTATCCAACAAGTTAAGAGGGGGAAGCAAGTCCATGCCTCTCTCTCACCAACTAGTGAAAAGCCTCGAGTCCATTTAAACTTATTATGTTGCTTAATGGTTCATCCTGTAAATACCCTTATTACTCAGTGAACCCTGATGTCTCAATTATCCCTAAGAATAGGGTGATTATCATTTATCATTTAATTTTAAAAATTATGTGGGTGATGACCCTTGAAGAAGCAAGTTAATGTAATTTGAATCACTTAGCCAAATTTTAATCCTAATTGGGCTTAGTGGTGTTTCCAGAATGTTTGACTTAGTTATGTTTATTTCTCTAATCCTTGTTTAATCAATTTTTGATTCAGCCTAAGTCACCACTAAACCTTTAAAACCTAGGTGAGTGTCTTAATTAGTTTTGGAAAGGGCTAAGCTTTAAGTGGTCTTGATTCATGATTTGGATTTTATTTGAAATTCAAGATAGGGGTATTAAATTGATTAATTATTGAATTTAAAAGTCATACCCTTAAGTCCAATATCATTTAATTTTGATAAACTTCCAAACTTAAATAATCTAGAAATTTATTAATCTTAATTAAGAAAGTGAAATTGGTTTCTACCAATTAACCCCTTGTGTTTCAAGCATCAAATAAATTGATTAAGATTAGAGGTTACCCATTTTCCCTCCTTGAATTAAGCCTAAATGTTAATTAAGGCTAAATTTCCAAAATTACACATTTGCCCCTAAGGCTCTAACACTTCATAATTTATTAAATTCAATTCAAATGACTTTGAAATTTTTATCCTACCTCATTCATG
>JXCR01138772.1:13789-107961 GCA_002079205.1 Phalaenopsis hybrid cultivar | reverse complement strand
TCATGATTCATGATTTGGATTTCATTTGAAATTCAAGATAGGGGTATTAAATTGATTAATTATTGACTTCAAAAGTCATACCCCTAAGGCCAGGATCATTTAATTTTAATAAACTTCCAAACTTAAATAATCTAGAAATTTATTAATCTTAATTAAGAAAGTGAGATTAGTTTCAACCAATTAACCCCTTGTGTTTCAAGACATCAAAATAAATTTATTTATTAATCTTAATTAAGAAAGTGAGATTGGTTTCTACCAGTTCACCCCTTTGTGTTTCAAGCATCAAATAAATTATAAAGATTAGAGGTTACCCATTTTCCCTCATTGAATTAAGCCTAACATGTTTAATTAAGGCAAGGTTTCCAAAATTACACATTTGCCCCTAAGGCTCTAACACTTCATAATTAGCTAAATTTCTAAAATTACACATTTGCCCCTAAGGCTCTAACACTTCATAATTTATCAAATTTAATTCAAATGACTTTGAAATTTTTATCCAACCTCATTCATGGGTTAATTAAGACACTAGAGGATTTTTCAAAATTTAATTTAATTTATATAATTATTTTCATGCAAAAATAGGATTTTTCAAGAAAATTCCTAACTTGACCAAGGTAAATTGTAATCTCTTGAAATTCTTACTGGAGGTAGCACTAGCCTAGAAAAACATTTGGACAAAATTTCATGATTTTGTGAATTCTCTGTGATTTATTAGAATTATTTTAAGTTCTGGATATTTAATAAAAATAAAATATTTTAGGTGGTGAAAATTAAGTTTTATATTTTTGAAAAATCTCTTAGAGGAGCAAATTTTATATTTTTCTGATTTTTCCTTGATTTATTGGAATTACTTTAGTGAAAACTCATTTTTAGTCATTTAAGCTTTGAAATTCAATATCTTTAATTAGAAAACCAGGAAAAATATTCTAATTGTTCCTAGGTGATTAGGAAACAATTTAGAACATTTACCATGAGTTTTATTATTTTTATGATTTCTAAGAATTTTTAATTATTTAAATATTTAGAATAGGCTAAAAATCAATTTTTTATTAAAAATCATTTTAGTTTTAGAAAATACCCCTGATCACAGAGAACTCAAAAAACTAAGTTTCACAATTTTTTGAGTTATATTTTGATTTTTAAAAATCATTTAAATGTTAGGAGTGGTATTTATCTTTAAAAATCAATTTAAGTTATCAAATGAACACAAAATATTTTGGAACTTTTATGATGAGTTCTCTAGATCATAAATCACAGTGGAGGAAAATCAAGTCATTTAAATGTTTATATTTTTCAAAATTAATTATCTTAGTGATTTAGTATTTATAAAATTTAAGGATATTTTAAATGACTTAACCCATGAAATTACTTTCAAAGGTTTCTTTGGTCATGGTGGACCTTCTAATTTTCTTGGGATTTAATAACCAATATGCTAATTTTCATGATTATTTTAAGGAAATAATGTGAAATAACTTAAAAAATATGGGTCTCTATATATGGACCTTTTCTGACTTTAGAAAAATCATAGAATTCTTCCCTTGACAGAGGCTACAACATGTCAAAATTTCAAGCCAAGGTGATGTGTAAAAATGTATGGAGAATCAAATGATTCCAAATAGTGTTTAATTAATTAAAAATTTTTATGCATCAAATAAACTTTAAAATTATTCCACATTGTTCTCCTCTGTTCACTGAGCAAGAGGGTATTTTTATTCTATTTTTGTGATTTTTCTACACAAAGTTATGTATTTTTGAAGTTTTGGGGATTAAATAAATAAGAAAATACCCCCATTTTTCTATTTAAACCGTGCGTGCCACCTCAACCTACGACGGCTCCGAAAGCATGCGTGACGCGCTCTGGTTGGACGCCGCCGTCCAGGTAGCTTGCTGACTCGGCCCGCTATTCATGTCCCGAAGTGTTGTCCGGCGCGATCTCCCCCGTCCATTTAATACACGCTCGATCGGACAGCTCCCCGTCATCGTCCCCGATAGGATGATCACGTGCCCATCCACACTAAAACCTTAAGATCTCGGCCTAGACTTAACTAATCACTTCGGGTTTGATCCTATGGACTCGTCTAAGTGAGATGAACATATCTAAATGGTTAAGAGGATCACTTCGGGTTTGATCCTATGGACTCGTCTAAGTGAGACGAACATATCTATACGGTTAATTGGGTTTGATCCTATGGACTCGTCTAAGTGAGACGAACACATCCATATGGTTAAGGTACCATAAAATCAACCTTAAGTAAGNTCAAAGAATTTCAAAGGGTAGGACTCTTCAATGAAATCAGACGTAGAAGTGTGAAAGGGGATTGGTTCAAATTTGGAAAATTTTATTGTAGAATCCAAAGGACAAAGAACTAGGGGATGTCATGGATCCAAAGGCTAACCTCGGTGACTTCCCAAGCTATCCTAATGTTTGGCTTCAGTTTTGAGGAGAAATATTTATGTGTTTCATCCTGCCAATTTTATTAGTTATGGCTTACATTCGTGTGAAATGATCACACAAATAGCCTAGAAGATGTGAGGGTTTAAGTCGTGACAAACAACAACCTCAGAATCCTAAGACGAGTTAGGGCTTATATTGTATAGCAGGGCTATCCAAAGGCCTAAAGGTAAGATTTACATTGCATAAGCAAGCAACCTCAAAATCCTATGGCTTTGTTGTTTAAGTCTAAGGAAAGAAGATTGGTTTAGCTGGGGAAGACAGATTTTACTGTTGAAGATGGTCGTGCTGCCCACCATGCTAGCTTCGAGCTCCTTGCCGCGACAAATTTGAGTTATCTAGTGAGTCAAGTTATAATATCAAATCAGGTGGCCCTATGGTTGAAGTTTTTTTAAATTTTATAGAGGGCATATTAAAGTTGATTAGAGTGACACCCGTTAGGATCCTACGGTTCCCTCATTCTGGTATCACTATTTTCTATTGGATTCACTTAGTCCAAATGAACTTACTAAACCCATCTTAATGAGTTACATAATTTCATTTAAACTGTGGGAAGTCTTATTAGCAGCCGTAAGTTACCTCCTCCGAGGGATTCCCAATCATCCGATAGAGATGCCATAATTTAGTTGAAGTTATAGTTTTGTGTGATGTTTGTGATTCAATTTTGAGTTGGTTTATATTTTGCATGTTGTGGCGGTGAATTTTATCTTGGTTGATTTTTAATTTTGGTTTTGGATTATGGTTATGGTTAACATGCAAGTTTATGTAGGTAAACGCAAGCATGAAACATGGAAGANTGAGGAAAAATGGTTGGAATGCACTGAGGGTATCTTAGGGAAGCTCTGTGTGAAGTTTGAAGAGGCCTCTCTAAGAAAATTGCAACACACCTCCCATGGCCGTGGGAGGTGTGTTTTTATAAAAATGGACATGGGTTGGCCCTCAGAGCATAAGTTTGGGTGCATTGTGGTGCTTAGGTGGAGGGCAGAGGAGCTTTATAGTTTGATTTGGATGAGCTGGCCTCTAGGTTTGATTTGGGTGAGGTGCCATTTGAATGACTCTCGATTTTGGGCTTTTCCGACCACTAGGCCGGCCGGCCGGCCAGGGAACCCAAAGGAATCCATCAGAGCAATTTAATGCAAATGTGTTCGGATTTGGCAAAGATATCTTAAGCATGTGCATTTTTGGAAATAAGATCCATTAATTTGGGGGACCTTTGGCCCATGGCTTGATTTAAAAGCATGTGCATTTTTGGAAATAAGATCCCTTAATTTGGGGAACCTTTGGTTCATGGCTTGATTTAGGTGATAAATATCCCTTAATTTGGGGAACCTTTGGTCCATGGCTTGATTTAGGTGGTTTGATGGTGTTTAGAATGGTTCACTAAGTCCAACTAATGGCTGTGGTGGAGTTAATTTGGTGGCCTTAGGGTGGTTAGGTCAAATTTAGTGCATGGGTCCAAGTGGGTGTAAATGACCAAAACTTGGGTTTGGGCAAGGTTAGCCATGTCAATTGGCCCAAATAATTATTGCATTTGGTGTAGATGATCATAAGAAACAACTTTGGTGCAGGATGGAAGTGGTTTTGAGTCCAATTAAAGGGCCAATTTGAAGGAATTTTGAACTTTAATCAATTTGGTCATGTTGGGCTAGGCTTGGGTCTAGCTTGGGTTAGCCTTGGGCTAAGTCCAAATTGATTATTGTAAATGGTCAATAGGGACCTCATGAAGAGTTTTCAACGGGGTTAAGGAAATTAATTGAGTGAAATTTGGGGACTTGGCCAATTTGAGGCTAAATTTGGGAATTTTGAATTTAGGCCAAAATCAAATGGATTTGAGGCTTCACCAAGGCCAATTGATGGTTGATTTTGGTGTATATGAATGTTATAAAGATTTTTCAACATTAATTGAAGCCAATTGACTAGTCTATGANAAACTTTCTTGAACATAACTTGAATCTTCCTTAAAAAGATTTACACATTGATCTAATTCCTCTTCTTGCTTGTGTTCCAAATCTTTTTCTTTAGGATTTTCTTCTTAAATAGTCTTGAAATAACATTCACTCAGATATCTTATAACATCCATTCTATAACATTTATCATCTTTACCTTTTACAGGGTATTTCATTAATTTTGAAATGTTAAAAGTAATAGCTTGATCATTGACGCGCCTTGTTAATTCCCCTCTCTGCATATCTATCATTGCTCTTCCTGCGGCTAGGAAAGGTCTCCCCAAAATTATAGGTATCTCTTTATCTTCCTCTATATCTAGCACAATGAAATCGACAGGAAAGATAAATTGATCAACTTTCACTAGGACATCTTCTATAACTCTTTTAGGATAGCTTATTGAACAATCTGCTAACTGCAGAGTTACAATAGTAGGGGTTATTTCTCCTAATCTCAATCTTTTGAATATTGATAATGACATAAGGTTAATGCTTGCACCTATCACATAAAGCTTTCCCATAAAATCTGTCTCCTATTGCACATGGAATTGTAAAGCTACCAGAATCTAAGCTTTTTAGGAAGCTTCGAATTATAGCATTGCACTCCTCACTAAGTGCAACAGTCTCATTATCTTCAAACTTCCTTTTTTTGTTGAGAATATCCTTCAAAAACTTTATATAGCTCGACATTTGTTATAAGGCTTCAACTAATAGGAATATTAATTATAAGCTTCTTAAATATTTCCAGAAATTTTGAAAATTGCTTATCCAACTTTTGTTGACATGTAAGCTTCTTAAATATTTCCAGAAATTTTGAAAATTACTTATCCAACTTCTGTTGTCGAAGTCTCTGAGGAAATGGAGATGGTGGTTTTTCTAAATCAATTTTTGGCAGAAAAATAGTCTTTCAGAATCTTTCGGAGCATCGTCTTTTTATTCTTCAATTTCTTCTCTCTCTACTTCAATCTCTTTTTGAATCCTACCTTCCAACTCTCTTCCGTTTTTAAGTTGTACAACTTTAACTTATTTTTTATTCTGGTCTTTTAGATTTGATTCAATATTACTAGGAAGTGTTTCTTGGGATCTATTACTTAATGAACTTGTAATTTGCCCAAGTTGATTCTCAATATTTCTAATTGTAGCTCATTGACTTTGTAACTGATTACTCATTTGTAACGCCACTTCTTCTATAGACTACTTATTATCCTTAAATTGTGTATTACTGTTGATTCCTGAAGGATAAGTAGATCTATAATTATTATTCTCTTGGTTGTTCCAGTTTCCCAATAGGTTTACTTGGTTGTTCCCCCATTGCTGATTATTACAACCTGAATTGTTATTCCAGTTAAAGTTGGGATGGTTCTTCCAACCTAAGTTATAATAATCAGAATATGGGTTATTCTGCTTATTATTTATGACATTCAAAGTCTCTAATGATGTTGACAATCTACAATTTGGTTTAATGAATTCTCTTCAATCATGAAAATTTGTTGAGAAAAATTCATTCCAAATTGGTATAACTTCATTGAAATTGCGGCAACTTGATTTGCTAACATAGTAAATGCATCTGTTTCATGAATACTGGCTATTTTCTTTGGATTCACTCTCTCAGAAGGCCATTGAAAATTATTGGTAGCCATCTCTTCAATTAAAGCATAGGCGTCCTGAAATGGTTTTGACATTAATGAACCACCACCAACGGCATCGATAATAGATCTAAGAGAACAAATTAATCCATTATAAAAGGTTTCAATTATTAACCGATCTGATATAGCATGGTGTCGACACTTTCTTAAGTGTTCTTTAAATCGCTGTCATGCTTCATAAATAGATTCCCCTTCAAATTGATTAAAAGATGTAGTATCATTTCTAAGTTTTGCAGTTTTTTATGGTGGAAAATATTTAGCAAGGAATTTTTGTGCTAAATAACCCCAAGTTCTGATACATTCAGGTGCTAACGAATTCAAACACACATTAGCTTTATCCCCAAGTGAGAAAAAAATAACCTAAGTCTTATGGCATCATCTGAAACACCATCGTATTTAAATGTAGCACATAATTTTAGAAAATTGGTAAGATGTAAATTTGGATCTTTAGTTGGTGATTCCCCAACTGATTATTTGATACCATTTGGATAATAACAGGTTTAAGCTCAAATGAATTAGCCACTACATTAGATTTTTGAATACTACAATGAAGCTCATCCACAGTAGGGTTGGCATAATCTCTTAAAGGTCTAANGCCCCCATAAAATTTAAAGAACTACAACCATACGGCCACCTGATTTGACATCATAACTTGACACACTAGAAAGCTCAAACTAGTCATAGCAAGGAGCTTGGAGCTAACATGGTGGGCAGCACGACCATCTTCAACAGCAAAACCTATCTTTCCCAGCTAAACCAATATTCCTTTCTTAGATATAAACAACAAAGCCATATGACTTTGAGGTTGCTTGCTTATGCAACGTAAATCCTCACCTTTTCTTTAGGCCTTTGTATAGCTCTGCTATACAATATAAGCCCTAACTCATCTTAGGATTCTGAGGTTGTTGTTTGTCATGACCTAAATCCTCAAATCTTCCAGGATATTTATATGATCGTTTCACACAAATGTAAGCCCTAACTAATAAAATTGACAGGATGAAACACCTAAATATTTCTCCTCAAAACTGAAGCCAAACATTAGGTTAACTTGGGAAGTCACCGAGGTTCTCCTCTGGATCCATGACATCTCCTAGTTCTTCCTCCTTTGGACTCTACAACCAAATGTTCCAAATTTGAACCAATCCCCTTTCACACCTCTACGTCCGATCTCATTGAAAAGTCATACCTTTTGAAACTCCTTGAAGGTAATATTTCCTGATTTTTATCGAGAGTATTCTTAGGTGACTTTGGTCATTTAAGATCTAATTAACTATAGGGGCTTGCCCTTATAGGAATCATGTCCGAAACCAGCTTAATATAAACCCTATTTAATTCTTTATATTAAATAGGAGATCTTGTCAGCAAATACAAAGATTTCATAGACCAAACGGATGTCATATATTCATTAGTTTATTTGATGGAGCCTCATCCTTAAGTCTTGTGTTTATCCTTCGGGATAGATACAAGATTTAAGGTACAATGCTCTTTCATTTAAACTATGAGAAAAATATGGGGTCAGTTTGATTTCATATTTTTCTAAAACTAAATATATATGTAAATTAAAACGTCCTTCCGAAGAGGGCAACAAGATTTTGATTCTTGTGATTGATAGCTTCTTACGGGCAACTCCTTCAACCAAAAATAGTGCCGACAAAGACATTTGGGGGTTGATGTAAGACCACTATGTGTATCTGACATTGGTGGAAATTCCTCACCATCTTCATGCAGTCTGTCATCATCTCCAGCCAATAATACCTTAGTATTTTTATCTTCACTTTCATTTTTGGTGTGGACTTTTGAGTGCCACAAAGTTTGGAGTGCACCTCTTTGACAATCTCTCGGGCCTCTTCTTTGCTAAGACATATGAGCCACATTTGGTTGATGATCCATCTGTACAAAACATTGTTTGTCAAAGCATAGGACAACACTCTCTTCTTTATTTGGTGGGTTTTTGACTTGTCATCCTGCACTTACCTTTTTGCAAATATTTCACAAACAGCAGGCACCAATCTTCTTTGTCTTCCGAGATTGTTGTAACTGCCTCTTCATTTGTGAACATATGTAGACTTTCCACATTAATATGTGAGAAGACCTGTCGATTCTACATCATTACATCGATGGAATCTTCCTGTGTACAGGAAAATTCCATAGCGAGTCTTGCGAGGGGATTGGCATGAGTGTTCTCTCCTCTCAAAATTTTGTATAATGCACGTTAGGGATTCATTCCAACAATTTTTTTTGTATACTGCATGTACTGTTCTAGTTTCAGTTTTAGAATTTTGTACTACCTGACTACCTGTTGGATGATCAACTGTGAATCATCGTAGATGTCGATGTCTGTTATATCAATCAATATGGCCAATTCTAGTATGCTTATCAAAACTTCATATTCAATCTCAATATTTTTGCAAGACTCCGTTAAGTGGTAGGATTACTACAACTTCCCATGTTCTGGCGTGATGAAGATTAATCAGACTTCTACTTTGTGAGGTACCACTATTTCTGAGTCTTTATTCTTGTGTGTTGTATTGACCTCATTTTTTATGAGGTCAAGTTTCTCCTCTTTAGAAGCCTAGGATCTAGCCATAGAACTTTCATGGTGACTATCCTAGAGGACTTGTGATGCAGCCCACCTCCCCTAAAAGTTCAAAACACTTATTTTCTCTCTATAGTTTCACATGTATGATTTTAACCTCTGGCACTTAGAAGGTTAGAACCAACATGAGGAAGCTCAAAAAAAGAGTTCCCATAGGACTTGCAAGAATTTGGTTAGCCCTGGGTGGCTTGGTCTTAGTCATACACTCAAACCCTAAAATCACTCACACTTAACCTTCCTCCTAACTCCCTTTTAGAAACTCATGTGGGTGTGTTGACCTCAATTTTGCTAAGGTCTAGTCTTTCTTCCTTAGAAGCCTAGGATCTAGCCATAGGACTTTTCAGTTGACTATCCTAGAGGACTAGTAAAGGAACCCTACCCCATTAGAAATTCTAAACACTACACTTTTATTAGAGTTCCATATGTTTGATTTTGACCTCTAGCACTTGGTAGAATGAAACCAACATAAGAGAGCTCAAGAGGAGTCCCCATAGAACTATCTAGCCCTTAGGGTTAGCCTTGGGTTGTGTGGTCTTGGTCAGTTTTGCACACACCCACTTGAACCCCTCACCTTCACTCACAACCTAAAATTTTAAGCCAAACATGCTTAGCTTGATTATCTACTCTTTTGGAAATGCATGTGGGTGGTCCCCCAAACCGTTAGTCTGATCCAAAATGAGGTTCCTTTGGTCTCATGGCACCATAAAGGTAGTTTTATGACAAGCCTTTTCATTGAACCCCAATCTACCCGAATTCCCAATTTCGACCTTTTAGCCCCAAATTTTTCCATAATTACCAAACTAACCCTGTAACCAAAAATTTCTAAAAAAGATCCAAATCCTCAAATATTATCCAAAAATCATCTCAAACCATTTCAAACCGCTCAAATTGCCAAAAACACACCAAAATTTTGAAAAAAACACCAAAATTATCAAAATTACCAAAATGCCCCTCATGACCTAAAATTCCCAAAACCTACCAAATCATTCCAAATATCCCCAAAAACAATCCTAACTAACCATTGGGCCCCAATTGACCAAATTGACCAATTTTGACCAAAATCCAAATTATACCCTTAAAGGCCTAAATTCCCCAAATTTACTCCCAATTTCCACCACATTGATTTCAAACTTCCCTAATTTCAAATCTAAATCAAACTTCATCATGTCCAAACTCAATTGAAACAAAATTCTAGCCCCATTGAACCCAATTCTAAGTCCAAATCCCAAGCCTAACCCAAAGGCCCCAAAACTGGCATAATTTCAAAATTACACCAAATTGAACTCCCTAACCCATTCAACTCCACCAAATTCACTTCCTACACTCTTCACAACATTCCCCTAGACCGAATTGAACCCTCAATTTGCCTAGATGAAAACTCAAACCTAGCTCAATTCCAATTCAAATTAAAGCCCCCAATTTTACCCCAAAATCCATATTTCTTTAGGTTGAACTTCATAATCTCCCATTTTCAACCAAATTGACCAATCAGTTGATTTAGATCCAAGCTCTAGCCAAGATCAAACCAAGTTCAAGCTGAACCTCAAATTTTTTAATCTGATCCCTGAACTCACATTGAACCATTTGGTCTAGCACAAACTTGGCCACCACAACCATAAGTTGGACCCTAAAAACCAGCCTAGATCCTCTTAGCCCAGCCTAATGGTGCCATGTCCAAGGGTCCCCTGAATTGGGGGATTTCTTCCTAAATTCGCTAAACCAAAAGGATCCTCCCGACCAGCCTTCTCAGGCCCCAAGTCCATCATAATTAAACTCTACTTGCTCCCTTGACCCAGCTAGCCACCAGCTCAGCCCTGGTCGGTCAGCTTAGTGGCCAGAAAAACCATGCCCAAGAGGTCCCAAATGGATTAAACCTAAAGTTGAGACTCTCTGAGATGGCTAAACCCTATTTGCCAATTTTTTCATTTATCCCTCCACAAAAGCTTCCTCGCTGCCCCCCTAGCTTTCTTCGGTGGCAGTCATGGCTCCCTCAATAATTAAGATCCCTCTTACAAAAAAGAAGGGAGATCATGCAATTCTTTGGGGGGACTTTATCAAAATATTTCCAAAGCCTATTAAAGCTTCCTTGAGTTCAACCCCACTGTCCTCAGCCATCCACAACCACTATCTCTCTGGAATTTTGAGTTTAAAATCTAGGACATTTTCTGTTATTCCACAAACCTTCACCAAATCTCCAATTAACTCACCCTTAATCTTCCTCAGACCAAAAGAGGAAGTTTTCCATTGAAAGCCCCATCCTTTGAGCCGTCGAACCCACTTATAGACCAAGGCTGCACCACTTGTTGGTCAAATTCTTACTCAGACTCTATAACAGAGGGAGGTGACACTTGGAGGAGGTTCATTGGACTCTACCAAAAATTTCATAAGCACCAGATCAACGCATCACCTCTTGGGCAAATGTATTTTTCAAAATCCTTAATTTTTGCCTCAGTTTTATTGATTATGAAGTAGAATTGTGTTTCATGCTTGATCAACCGTATAGATAGATTCACCTTGATTAGATGAAGCAATAGAAACAAACCCAATGTGATTTGTTGAGTATTAAGGGAGATCTTAGGTCTAGAAGTTGTACGATTCTTAGGTTGAATCACTTGGGGACAATGAACGGATGTCATCCATTTGCTCTTATATTGACCTAACTACAGAGGAAGATTAAGATGGGAGATCGGTTCATAAAGCGTGGGCCAGTCAACACTGATGCGGAAGACAACGTCAAATTGAAGCGTGACGCGTGGAGCTTCGGAGCCGCCTAGGATGAGCTGGTCATCGCGTGGATAAGTAGAAAAGTAGGGTATTTTTGGTTTATTTAAATTAAAAAACTTTAAAAATTAATAACTTGGTGTAAAAAATTCATAAAAATAAATAAAAAATACCCTATTGTTTAGTGAATAGAGGATAAAATTATGAACCCTAAATAAAAATTATTTACAATGTATTTTTTTAATTAAATAAATAATCCATAGAGTATTTTCTTTATATTTAATTAAATAATAATCATCTTGGTTTGAAATATGGAGGGCTTATTTTGCATGTAGTAAAGATGTTCTCTGATTTTTCAAAAATCAGAGAACATCTCTAACCTTAAAAACTTTAATTTTCAAGACTAGTTGCTTATTTTTGTTTAAAGTAATTATAAAAATAAAAAAATCTGAAAAATATGGGGCTTATTTCCTCTGGTGAGAGAGCGTTAGAAAAAATGTAAAATGAGTTTAAGAAATTATGTACATTATCATGGCTAATTGAGTCATTAAAACTCATAAAAAATTAAATAAATATATATAATCCAAAAAATTATAAAAATTGTTCCACATTGTAAATAAAGATCATTTGAACACTCTCTAAAAATTTAAAGCCCATTTGAAATTTATTTAATATCAAAGTCTGTTTTTCAAGGTAAAATGAGATTTTTGCATTAAAATAATTATAATAAATAAAATATAATTAAGAAAGATATGAAACTGGTTTTGGGGGTTCCTTGTGATCTGGGGCACCTAGAAAAAAATTGATATTAAAATAAATAGTTCATTTTGAGCTACTTTTTAAATTTAAAATAATAACAAAAAATAATTAAAAACTGTTAAAAATATAAAAATACACCAAAATAATCCAAATTGTTCCTTGATCACTTGAGACCCTTTAAAATATTTTTCCTTATTTTTCTAATGTAGTTATGTATTTTTAAATACTAAAAATGTATTTTCCTTAATTTTTCATTAAAATAATTATAATAAATAAAATAAAAAATCTCAAAAATGAAAAGTTTATTTCTCTGAGTTCTCAAAACTCAAAGAGAAGAAATAAAAATATATTAAGCAATTTTTGAAATTAAATTATATTTTATATTTAATTAATCACTAAAATGAGAAAAAAATTTTAATAATTAAAATATAATTTAAAAAATCTTTAAACTTGGTCCAAGTGGTTCTTCGGCATAGGTGAATCTCCAATAATTTTCATAAGGACAGAAACTTTATTTTGATTAATCTAATAAATCAACATTGAAAATCCTTTTTTTTTGAGCTAAAATAATTATTAAAAATTAAATAGAAATTAAAAAAAATCGTAATTTCTCCTCTGATATTTTAATTGACCCATGAATAGAGTAGCTTAAAAATTGTATAGTCAGTTGTGTTTAATTTAATGAGTTATAAAGTGGAGAGCTCTGAAGACAAAATGGTAATTTTAGAATTTTGATGCCCTAATTAAACATTTGAATCAATCAAAGAGAAATTGAGTAATTTTGATCATAATAAACTCAATTGGATGTCTGCAACCTAATGAGTTAAGAGGTATAAATCAAATTGTCACTTCTCCACAATAAGGGTAAAAATGTAATTTTATAAATTATTGAGATTTGGAAGCTAACTTAATTGGATGAGCCTAAGGTAGTGGGATTTGAGATTAGAAATATAATAACTCACTTTTTTTAAGCCCCTAATTTGTGATTAGATGATAAGCATGAGTTTTAATGAGGATTAAATTCACTTAATTTAACATTTTAATTATTGCAATTTTACCCTGAAGATTGGATTTAAGGGCTTAGTGGTGAGCCAAACTTTATATTTAAACTTATTTAATGAGGATTAGAATAGAGGAACATGATTAATTAATGAAAAGCTTTGAACATTACAATCCCAACTTCAATTGTAGGTCTAAGATCTTTAATGACTTGAGCTTGCCCTTATGGGCATCCACTTACAGAACCGTTGAATACAATATCAAGTAAATGTCTGAGTACGTCGTTAATGGGATAATTAAAATATTAAGCTTTATTGAGCACAGGGTGTATTAAACCATTAAATTTAAATCTAACTTTAGATGATCAATTAAACAATATAATAAGTTCAAATGAACTTGAAATAGTTCAAGAGATTGTAAAAGTTATTCAGGGTTATGCCCCAAATACTTTTATGAACTTTTGGATAATTTGAAGGACAACTGAACTTATTATTCTTTTCTTAAGAAAACCATCCATTAAAATTTTTGGGGACCCACCAATTTATGCCTCGGGACTCGATAAATTATCTAAATCAATAGAAATGTCATACACTACCAATGCTCAAGGATTTGAGTCTTCTCTAAAGTATTTAAATCCTTGTGAGCATTTATGTCATTATTTGTTTTTACCACATAAGGATAATCGGGCTCATGTATGTTATGTCTCATGGCAATATGAAACATTTAATAATATTCCATGAAGTTGAAGCTAAACCATAAGATAGCTTGGGAAGTCACTTAGGTTCTCCTTAGGATTTGTGACATCCCTTAGTTTTCTTTCTTTGGAATCCAAAAATAACTGTTCTTATTTGATATTTTCCCACTTGAAACTTCTTTTGTCCGACCTTGAAACGCCTAAACTTTGAAATTCTTGAAAACATTATTTTTTGATCTAAATCAAGAGTTTTCTTGAGTAATCTTGGTCATTTAAGATATAATTAACTATAGGAGCTTGCCCTTATAAGAAAATTTAGAACCCGACTTAATATAAACCCTGCCTAATCTTTTATATTAGATAGGGGAAATTTGTCGGTCAACATAAATGGTTCGCAGACCAAAACATATATCATAAATTCTATAGTTTATTTAATCAAGTCTTACTTTCAAGTAATGTATCTATCCCTCGCGATTAGTATGAGGTATTGAACTTGATCATTTAAACTATTGCATATATGGGATTNAGGATAAGAGAATATATATATTTTTTATTTTTAACATGATGGGTGATGGGTGAGATGAGATTAAAAAAAGAGAGGGAGAGGATCATGTGCTTCATCATCCGTAAGTTAATATATATATATATATATATTAATAATAATAATAACAATAATAATAATAATAATAATAATAGTAATAAAATTGAAAATATACTTTTCCCAAAAAGGTGACAGACAACTTTTATGGCGACTCCACTAGGACTAGATTCTTTCTCCATTGTGATCAAAAAGTTTTTTATTCATACATCGGTAATTTGTCCGTACCTCTCATGGTCCAGATTACACTTTTTTCATTGGCATACTTCACCCATTTCTTTCTTGAGTAAGTATGATTAACTCTTTGATATCTAGGACCGTCTGTTTAACAATCTTTAAACATAGTGGTTCCGGAGTTTTTTTTAGGATTTTTCTTTTTGTGTGGGCTTGGACCCCCAATAGGTTTGTTGGTGAACCGGTTCACCTGGGCGACGTGTTTTGCGAGGTTGGTCCCGCACTGGGTCCTGAACTTCACCCTTTTTCCTCATATCTTTTGGGTTCGATTTACTATTTAAAAATTGAAGATGGTCTTTACGTCTCTTAACCCTTGTTTAATTCCCGCAATTTAATCAAACCCTTCAACGTTATAATCACAAATAAGCAATAAGTTTGAAAATATGTTTGAAATTTAGAAAATGAAAATGAACCAAAAATGAAAATAAGGCAGACGTGCACATAGTGACGTTCGTTTATTTTTAGTGCTTGCAGTAAAATTACGAGGTATTGGCCGATACAATTCTCAAAACTTTTTTTTAAGCTGCTACGATGGCTCTCCAACTTTAACCTTTTCTTGCAACCTGCATACCGGACGAGAGGCCTGCAAAAATGCACCTATGATCATGTTCAGATCAAAATTCAACCAGTTTGAAGTTATACTCAGCAAATTCTGTTCATTATTATGAAATTTACCACCCCATTTATTCAAGAAACATCAATTGAGTTCAATTTGAGCCGTCGTCAAGACTTCCTTTCTTGCAAGAACGTGAAGATCGTTGATGCCCCAGCTTCCGTCAGGTTCATTGTTCCTGCATCTGTCATAGCTACCGCTCTCGTGTCAAGGAGAGTTGTTATACCTACTGCCACTAGATTTACTATCACCGTGCCCACATTATCATTTATTGAGGGAAAAGAAGTTTTGATTGACAAAGATTTAGCTGATGCATTTGCTGCCCTGTCATCTATATTTGAGATTGGTTCTAGCTCATGAGCTACACCGCTGATTAAGTCCTAGAAGAGAAACTATAACTAAAATATTTAAAGGGCCATCAGGGCTAAGACTGTAGTATTATCACCATCGACGAGACTCCTCAGCAAGAGGAACTCGAAGCACTTGAGACCTCTCCCCTCCTTCGAGGAAGTAGGTTTCACCCGCTGTCAAATACTACTGGAGATGAAAGTCTTCACCAGATTGCTGCTCCTCCTCCACCTCCTCTTGGCCCTGGTAAGGAGAGGGAGAAGACCATCCCTATCACCTGAGTCTGTACTGTATTTGAGAAACTAGCCGCTAAGGAGGGATGTTATGTCACTAAACTGCTTAAGTGGGTAGGTTGTGCAGTATCACCTCGGATGAAAAGTGACATTTTTAAGAAACTCAGACCATCTCATCAGTTGTAGAGATCAACAAAAGTGCCCCCTAGTTCATATTCCACTTAGATTTTGGCTTGGGAACCGTGTCGATATGTTGTCCCTATCACAAACACTATTACTGTTGCCCCGAGATTTGTACGACGTAGACCGGTCAAGTCCCGTATGGGTCTGAGAGAATCATCTATAGTTTTTTATAAGTATTTCTTGAAGATGAATACAAGAATAGACCGCTTACCGATGTACTTGGTATGCGCCATAGAGAGCATGACACGCTTCTCTTTAATGCACTGATGCTTTCACTGAGACACTTTGTTTCAAGACATCAATGTCAAAGAAGAAAGTGTGGGTACCTAAGGTTGCCACAATAATACATTTCAAGGAGTCCGAGGGGCATATCCGTGAAATGGATCATGTGTCAGATGTTGTTACTGCCGTTGCTACAAAGTCCATTGTAGAGCGGGATGATGTCAATAAAGACCCACATATCTTAAGTTGGTTCAAGAGAAAGCAATCGATGATAAAGTAGAATAGCTCAGAGTCGAGATTGCAGAGTTGTCAAAGGAGCGAGGAGTGGGTGTCGATGACAAGAATTTTGATTTGTTAGACTATCTTGATGAAAAGTTTACAAAGATCAATATTTTTGAGACCATGGCCACTACATCTGCGTGTGATGCTCCACTTTATTTTAAGGAGAGCGCCGCGTATTACTTACAAAGGGCCATTCAACTCAGAGATGAACAAATCGGCCGAATAAAGAAGAGGATGGAGAAGATGGCTACCACCATGGCTGTCATGGCTACGATGCACGGGCAGTCTGAATCACAGCAGATGGCGTCTTTGGAGGTCAAATAGCCTAAGATTGTGCATATAACAGATGACCAAAATAAGTTGCTTCTGCCAACAAAGATGAACCATAGAGTAAAAAATTCTATGCAGAGTTTGGTACCAAAGCGGGCTATCAAGCAGTTAGTTGAGCAGCAAGTATAGGAGGCCTTAGCCCAACCAAAAGGAGGAGCATTAATTTCAAAGGGTAGACCTTACCTGGAGGAATTCAATGCCATACCATACCCTAACGGATTTGTGCCACCAAACTTCAAGTCTTTTGATGGGACATGAAATCCTCGACAACACAACAAATTTTCAAGTGAGCTATTGCAATGCCGGGGGTAATGAAGCACTTCTGTTCCATTAGTTCGTCAGCAGTTTATTTGGGATTGCATTGGATTGGTACGCAGAGTTACCTAATGAATTAATGAAGACATTCGCCAAGTTGGAACACCTATTTGTGAAGAGATTTATTGGATCGCAGCATCAGGTCGCCATAAGTGATTTCGTGGTGGAAAGAAAAAAATCTAACCAGATCCTAGTTGATTAAATTATGAGGTGGATAAACTTGAGCCTGAAATGTGAACCTCAGTTACATGAACAACATGCGATTGAGATTTTACTCAAATGCATTCATGGTCCCATTATCTTCATGCTCAAGGGACTTACTACTAAGTCATTTTAGAAGCTACTCAACAAAGCCAACAGCCTACGAGAAGAATTCAAGCATATGGAATCTTTGAAAAAGGCTGAGAAGTCCAGGTCAACCAGGGCATTTGAGAAGAAATTTGGGACGATGACAATGATGGATAAGGGAAAACAACCTATGAATATTCAAACTGAGCAGTTTTGATAAGGTTCTTAACAGACGTCACAACATGGCCAGTCTTAACAATAACATACACAACAATACAACTAGTTCAACCAGCAGTCATTCCAGAGGAGACCATACAAAATAGATGGCAAGCAGGGTCCATCGATTGCAGATCGGTTGAATAGGTGTTGATCTCACTTTTGGTTGAGGTATAGTTTTCTCTTTAGTAGCCTAGGATCTAGCCATAGGACTTTCCTATTGACTATCACCATTAGAAATTCTAAACCATTCTTTGCTCAAATTGAAGTTTCACATGTTGGTCCTAACCTCTAGCACTCGGTAGGTGGGGCCAATATTGGGAGCTCAAGGGGAGTCCCAATAGGATTTCTTAGCCTTAGGGTTGACCATGGTTGTTGTTCTGGAGCTAGTTCACTCACTTACACTCACATTCACTCACATTCACTCACAACCCTAAACCCAAACTTGTTGGCTTTGATCCCTTGATCTTTTGGGAGACTCATGTAGATGATCCGGTAGACCCGCTAGCCCTAGGCTAAGGTCTAGCCAAGACCAGTACATGAAAGACCCAAATGGAGATTCTGTTGGTTCATAGCTCAAATGTGGTGGTTGGCACATCAAATTCACCAAAATACCTACCTTAGCCTATTGCCCCCGAAATCTACCCAATTTACCAAAACACCCCCATACCCCAAATTTAACCAAAATTTTCAATTTCACCCAAACTACCCAAATTTGTTCAAGAATCATCTCAGGCCATTTCAAACTATCCAAATTGCCCAAAACCACCCAAAATTATCAAAATACCCAAAAATTACCAAAATTCCCTTGGTGACTCAAACTTTCCAAAAACCCCCAAAATCATTTCAATTGCCTCCAAAATCAATTTGAACTCTTCCATTGAGCCCAATTTGACCAATTTTGACCAAAAGCTCCAAATTTCCCTGAAAGATCCAATTTCCCCAAATTCATCTCAAATGTCCATCAATTTGATCTCAATTTCCCCCAATTTCAATTCTCAACTCAAAATCATCATGAAGAATCTAAATTCAAACCAAATCCAAGTCCAATTGACCCACATTTGAGTTCAATTTTAACCTAAATCAAAAAGCCCCAATTTGGCCCAAAACCAAAATCCCATTCAATTGACCCTAAATCTTTCCGATTGCCTCAATTGCACATCATGAACTCTTTAAAACATTCCCACACATCAAATTGAACCTTAAATTGGCCTTGGTTAATCCTAAATTTCACCTAAAATCCACTTAGACCAAAACCCTCAATTTGTTCCAATTTGGCTGTCTCTAAAGATCACCTAATTGAATGCCCAAACTCCAAAATTGACATCTAATTGATGTTGAGAACCTTTATGATGTTCCCTTAGACAATTTTCAACCATCAATTTGGACTTAACCTAACTCTAGCTAAACCTAATCCCAAGTCTAACCCAGCATCCCCAAATTGACCAAATGGTAAAATCCTCCAAATTGAACCTCCAAATCAATTCAAAATCACTCCAAATCTTTTGTAAACCCTTCATGACAATTATCTACACAAAAATTGCTCAATCAATTGGGCTCAATGTCATGGCTAGCCGAACACAAACCCAACTTCAAGCCAATTTGAATCAAATTGAACCCATGCACCAAAATTGACTAAGCCATGCCCGAGTGACCAAATTAATGACACCACAACCACCAAGTACACCCTAGTGACCAGTCTAGACCAACCTAAATCAGCCAAGGTGGGTTGTATGGTTCTCTAAATTAAGGGATTTCATCCCATTTTTGGGTCTAAGCCAAAATATCTCTACCATCATGACAAACTAATTAGTGGTTAATTATAATTAACCGTCCCCCTAGCTTACCTGACTTCTCTAGCCACCATCCCTGGCCCTACCAGTCAGCCTAGTGGCTAGAAAACACTGAAATCAAGTTCCCCCATGCCTTAAATTAAACCCAATTTCACTCATCTAATGTGTCCAACTTTGATTGGTATTTGGCGTTTTGAAGCCCTCCACATAGGCACTTAATTGAACCCAAATTGAAGCCCTGGCTTCTACCTTAAGCCTCTATTTAAACCACCTTTTCCATGGAGAAAGGGAGCTAACAAAAATCCTTGGGGAAACTCTACCAAAATCTCAACAGAGACACTCCAAGCCTTCCTTAACTCAAGCCAACCATTTTCCCCCTCTGTTTCCCTCTGTGAGAGTTCAATTTTGAGCTAAAAAATCAGGCCAAAACCTGACGACATTTCTCCACAGCCCCATTGTAAACCAAACTCCAATTAACTGTGCACACACCACCCTTACAGTGAGAGGATTTGATCCCCCACAAAATCCCCCTCTCAAATAGCCCCTAACCTAGTTCTAAACCAACACCTGAAATCGAGTTTGGTCAAGAACATACCTTGGCAATTCACCAGGGCTTGAGACTTCATTTGGAGATTTGTTAGACCCAATCGAAGCTACCACAACCATCTAATTGAGGCCTCCTCTCTCAGATAAAGGTATTAAGCTCTAACCCTATCCCGAGCTTTTTTTGATTCTCCATGTGTAATGACTTGATTTCATGCCTGATAAACCATATAGATATGTTTCTCTTGAGTAGATGAAGGTTTAGAAATAAACCCCATGCAATTTGGTGGAGTCTAGGCAAAGATCTTAAGGTTTTAGTGTGAACGATTCTCGGGTTAGGTCATTTGGGGACGATAACGGGGAGTCATCCGATCGTGAGTTTATTTCATCTATGGACGAGATCAAGTCGGACCAACCTTTGGTGCGAAAAGGTGGGCCGTGTGGAAGTTGAGGTAGATGACGACACCAAATGATAGAGCGTCGTGTGTGAGTTCAGAGCCATCATAGGATGAGGTGGCACCACGTATTTAAGTAGGAAAATATTAATTTTCTGAATTCTTTTTAATGCCTGATCTTAAAAAATCCATATCTTTTTGTAAAAAAATCATAAAAATAAAAGAAAAATTATCCGCTTACTCATTGAACAGAGGAGAATAATGTGGACTAAAAATAAAAAAATTATTTTCTTACTCCCTATTTTTAATGAATTAAATAATATCTAGAGTATTTTAATTCATTATGATCAAATATTGCTCACCATGGCTTGAATTTAGAGGGTTTCTTCCCCATGATAGAGGTTATGCCCTTTAATTTTTCCAAGGTCAGAGGACATCTCTATGCTTCTAACCCTAATTTTCAAGCTAAGATGAATATTTTGGCTTATTTTAATTATATAAATTAAAAGATCACTTGGTAAATTATGGGAATAATTTTAGTAAGTTTCGTATGGTCAGAGAAACTTAGGAAAAATATCATGATGGCTTGAATAATTTTGAATTATTTGCTTAAGTTTATATATCTTATAGTAATTTATGTAAAATAAATACTAATAAAAAAATTAAAATTCAATTCCACACTGTATATAGAAGTCATGTGTACCCACTGTAAAAATTTTAAAATTATTTGATTAAGTTTGAGCACTTAAGTTAATTTTCTAAGAAACCTTATATTTTTTTTAAAAAATAATTATAATAAATTAAATACACTTGGGATAATTATGAAAAGTGGTTCTCTGAGTTCCTTCTGATCAGGGCACTTAGGAAAAATAGAAGTTATTTTTGAAAAAATACTTGATTTTTTAGCCTTATTTTTAATTTAAAATAATTTAAAATAATTTAAAAAATCCCAAAAAAAATACAAAAATATTTTAAAATGTGTCTAATGGTCTACTGATGACTTGAGACACATTAAAATATTTTTCCTAACTTTTCCAAGTTAAAAATAAATTTTAAAACCTTAAAAATACATTCTTCCTTATTTTTCTCATTAAAATTATTATAATAAATAAACTAAAAAACATAAAAATAGAAAATTTTATTCTCTGAGCCTTCTGAGCTTATAGATGTTTAATAAGAATATAAAAATAATTTTTATAATTAAAAAATTTTTTTCCATTTAATTAAATCATCAAAATTTGTTAATAATTTAATATTAATAATAAAAATTTAATTCAAAAAAATCATGAAATTTTGTCTAAGTTTTTCTTTGACCTAAGAGGATCTCTAGTAATTTTCTCATGAATAAAAACTTTATTTTGGATAGTTAAGAAAATCAACTTTGAAAATATTACCTTTTAAATTTAAATAATTATTTAAATAAAATTAAATTAGATTTTGAAATCCACATTTTCTCCTCTAATGTTCTAATTGACACATGGATATGACTCTCTAAATTCTCAAAGTCATTTGAATTTTTATTAATGAGTTATGAGGTGAAGAGCCCCATAGGCAAAGAAGTAACTAGATTTTGGTGCCTTAATCAAAATTTAGGGTTAAAAAAGGAAAAATGGGTAATTTTAATCCTAATGAATATGTTTAAGTGATTGAAATACAATGGGATTAAGAGGTAAAAACTCACTTGCCACCTTTTTCTATAATATGAACAAAAAGTCCTAACATCCATAATCATCATGACTTGGAAGTCTGTTAAGATCAAATGATACTTAAGTGATGGGTTCAAGTTAGGAAGATGATTATTTACTTATCTTAGGACTAAAATTGACGATGATGTGGTTTTTTAATAAGAACATATCTCACTTAAACTAAAATCTTAACCACCATCAATTTCCTCGTTACGATTATTAAGGGCTTGGTAGTGACCTAGGCTCGATGTCTAAACTCAATTGATTGGATTTAGAAGATAATATAATTGGTGATTAACATCTTTAAACATTGCAAGCTTGACTTTAGTTGTGAGCACCATAATCTTTTATGACTCAAACCAGCCTTAGGGGCACCCACCCACATAACTCTTAAATGAAATATCAAATGATTAATAGAGTGTCCTAGCCTTGGGACAAATAGAACATCAAGTTTCCTTAAACAATGGGATAACCTTAGCTTAACCTTGGATGATTAGTAGAACAATATGATAAGTTCAAAATGAAATCGAAATATTTCAAGAAATCCCCAAAGTGATTTAGGGCCATACCCTAAGCACTTCAGAATCTCTTGAATATTTTGAAGGGCATATTGAACTTGTTATATTTTCTTCTAAAATTATCAACTAAGATCTTTTGAGACTCAATAAAGCCACAACTTTGAGTTTGGTAGTTATACCTTCATCTACTCTTGCCATTTGAATTCCTTTCAAGATTATATACATGTTTCCAGAGCTAACCTTTCAGGTGGAGGAGCGAGAAGAATTGACAGGTACGCTTTTAACTTATTGCATTTGCTTTTTCATATTTCTTGTTTCTTGCTTGTATGCTTAAAGTCACCCTTCATGTTAAAACCAAAACTGCTAGGATAGTAACAAAACAAAAATTAAAATCAAACAAGATAAAATTCACTGCCACAACATTCAAAATATATAACAACTCAAAATTTAATCACAAACATCACAAAAAAAATTGCAGCTAAATTAAAAATGTCTCTATCGGATCATCAGAAATCCCTCGGAGGAGGTAACCTATGGGTACTAACGAGATTTTCTATGGTCTGAATGAATGTATGGAACTCATTTAGTTGAGTTTAGTAAATTCATTTAGATTAATTGAATTCGAAAGAAAATAGTGTTACCGAAATAAGAGAACCGTATGATCCTAACCGGTGTCGCTCTAATCAACTTTAATATACCCCATAAAATTTAAATAACCATGACCATAGGAAATATTTGATTTGACATCATGACTTGACACATTAGAAAACTTAAACTTGCTACGAAAAGAAGCTTGGAGCTAGCATTGTGGGCAGCACGAACATCTTCAACAGCCAAACTTGTCTACATCAGCTAAATCATTCTCTCCTTATAAGTAAACAACCAATCCATAGGACTTCGAGATTGTTTGCTTATGCAACATAAATCCTCAACTTATCTTTAGACCTTTGTATAGTTCTACTATACAATATAAGCCCTAGCTCATTTTAGGACTCCGAGGTTGTCGTTCGTTAAGACCTAAATCCTCACATTTTTAGGTTATTTGTGTGATCGTCTTACACGAATATAAGCCCTAATTAATAAAATTGGTAGGATGAAACAATTAAATATTTCTCCTTTAAAATGAAGTCAAACCATAGGATAGCTTGGGAAGTCACCGAGGTTCTCTTTAGAATCTACGACATCCCCTAGTTCTTCTTCCATTGGATTCCAAAAATAAAATGTTCCAAATTTAAGTTTTTCCTCTTTCACACCCTTTGTCCAATCTCATTGAAAATTTGTGATCCTATGACCTAATTGAAGATAATATCCTCTGATTTTTATCGAGAGTTTTCTCATATGACTTCGACTATCTAAGATGTAATTAGCTATAGGGGCTTGCCTTTATAGGAAACTTTTTTTAACTTAGCTTAATATAAACCCTATTAATTTTCCATATTAAATAAGAGAAGTTATTGACCTATAATATAAAATGGTTTCACACACCAAACGGATGTCATATATTTCTTAGTTTATTTGATCGAACCTCACCCTCAAGTCTTTTGTTTATCTTTCATGATAGATACATAGCTTGAGGTGTAGTGTTGTTTCATTTGAACTATAAAAGATATGGGATCAGTTTGATTCCATATTTTTCTAAAACTTAAATTTATAGGTAAATTACATGTCCTTTCGAAGTGGGCAACGAGATTTTGATTCCAGCAACCGACAGCTTCCAACGAGCAACTCCTGAACTTTTTTTAGTGCCAAAAATAGGGTATACTCCTTCAAGGATGAAGCCATGCCAAAGATGTTCAGAAATTTAATGAAGAAGCCCAATTTCAGATTGTTAGAGTTGAAGAAGCCAAATGAGGTGGATAAGAAGGATCATCTCAATTACTATCCATACCACAGACTATGGCTCCTTCATCGCGGAGTTAGTTAGAAAGGTGTTTGAACGAGGACCAAAATATTCTTGTCAGGAACTACATATTGTGTCGTCTAAGAGATCATCGTAGATCTGAACGCTGGGGTTCAAGTTGTGTTTGATGAACTTTGTTCATTATGGTTCAATTTAAGTTTAGCGTCTTATTCAAATTTTAGGGGTTGGAAAATTTTAGGATGTTTACAATTTATTAACCAATTGAATTTTTGATAATTTGTTTTTTATTTTTGTTCGGGATGACTTGATCAGGATCTCATAGTTCTGTTGTCCCAGGTCATTATGTTTGCGTTTTGGTAAGCCACAACTGATTTGAAGATATTTTGGTAGCAACCATGGGTACCTCTTCCAAAATTTCTTCTCAAACCTAGTTGCAATTTTTTTAGTTCAAGTTTAAGTTCTAATGTTTTTAAAGTGGGTTTTATGTCATTTGTATTTTGTGACAAATTTCTTTTGTTGTTTATGCAAGTAGATTTTGCGATTTAGATGTAAATTTAAATCAACTTTAAATTCATTTTAAGATTAAACTTAAAAGGAATTCAGTTAAACATGATGTCAATTTAACGTTAAAGTTTAGGTCTGATTTTAGTTACACCTAAGGGATTTGATTAAGATAATATAGGCTATACTTAAATTTTTTGTTCAATGTGGATAGAACCTAAAAGAGATTCAGTTAAGGTTTAGGTTCAATGCAAATAGAACTTAAAGAGATTTAGTTAAGTCTAATATGAGTTAGACTTAAGGTTTAAGTTCAATGTAAGTAGAACATAAAGGAGATTTGGTTAAGGTTTAGGTTCAAGTTAAGTAGAACCAAAAGAGATTTGGTTAAGTTTATTATGAGCCAGGCTGAAGGTTTAGGTTCAATGTGAGTAGAACCTAAAGGAGATTTGGTTAATTCTAATATGAGTTATTCTTAAAATTTAGGTTCAATTTAGGTAGAACCTAAGGTACAAAATGATTTAGGTTCAACTTATGTAGATTTTAAAGTTCAATGCTACTTAGGTTCCATTAAGGTAGAACCTGAGGTATGGGGTGGTTAAGGTTCAATTTAGGTAGAACCTCATATTTAAAATCATTTAGGTTCAATTTTGGTAGAACCTAAAGTTTAATGTCATTTAGGTTCAATTTAGACTGAGCCTAAGATTTAGGTTAACTTATGTTCAATTTGGGTTGAACCTAAGGTTTAGGTTGACTTAGTTTCAATTTGGGCTGAACCTAAGGTTTTGGTTGACTTAGGTTCAATTTGGGTAGAACTTAATGTTTTGGTTGACTTAGGTTCAATTTGGGTTGAACCTAAGATTTAGATTAACTTAGGTTTAATGTGGCTTGAACCTAAGATTTAGATTAACTTAGGTTTAATTTAGGTTGAAGGTTTAATTTAGGTTGAACCTAAGGTTAAGGTTTACTTAGGTTCAATTTGGCTTGAACCTAAGATTTAGATTGATTTAGGTTCAATTTGGGTTGAACCTAAGCTTTAGGTTGACTTAAGTTCAATTTGGGATGAACCTAAGGTTTAGGTTATAAGATAGATTAAGCCTAATTTAGTTAAGGCTTAATAGATAATTAAGTCTAATTTAGGTTAGACTTAATGGATGATTAATTTTAATTTAGGTTAGACTTAATTAGGGTTTATGATTAATTAAGCCTAATGTAAGTAAGGCTTAATAAGATTAATTAGTTCTAATTAGGGTTAGACCTAATTAATGTTTAAGAGTCACTTAAGCCTAATGCAAGTAAGGCTTAATTAGATTAATTAGATTTAATTAGGTTATGGTTAATTAAGCCTAATGTAAGTAATGCTTAATTAGATTAATTAGGTCTAATTAGAGTTAGACCTAATTATGGTTTAAGGTTAATTAAGCCTCATGTAAGTAAAGCTTAATTAGATTAATTAGTTCTAATTAGGGTTAAACCTAATTATGATTTAAGATTAATTAAGCCTAACATAAGTAAGGTTAAATTAGATTAATTAGGTCTAATTATGGTTTAAATGTCACTTAAGCCGAATGTAGTTAAGGCTTAAAAAGGTTAATTAAGTCTAATTAGGGTTCAGCCTAATTGGGTTTTGAATTGATTTAGATTCATTTGGTTTGAACTTAAAGGGGTGTTGATTTCGACTTGGGTTCATGTGGGTTGAACCCCTGTGTTAAGAATTTGTTTTGGGTTCATTTGGATTGAACCCAAAAATTTTGATTCTGACTTAGGTTCATCTGAGTTGAACGTAATTGTTTAGGATATGATTTCGGTCCATTTAGGTTGAACCTAAGGGTTTTATTTTGACTTGGGTTCATATGGGTTGAACCCAAGGGTTTAGCGGAGTGACTAAGCCCAATTTTGTTTAAGGCTTAGGGATACCTTAGGTCTAATTAGGAATTCAACCTAAGGATTATGACTTGATTAATCCTAATAGTCATTTAAGGCAATTGATCAATCCTAAGGAAGTTTTAGGGTAATAAATGTAAATTTTAAAATTTACAATTTTACCCTAAATGGCTAAATTGTCATTTCAAATTTTGTTAAAGGTTAGAAGTTGTCATTTTAGAGCTTGAGTTCATTACGCTAAATTTTCTGACCAATTTCCAATTTAATTTTAAATTTTCTAATTTTTCATATTTATTTTTGAAAATAATTATAAAATTTGGTGAAAATTGGTGGATTTGATTTTGGAGATTTTTCCTAGCCTTGGAAAAATCAGGGAATGTTCCCTGATTTTTCCAAGGATGAGAGGATTAATCCCTGAAAATTTTGTGATTCATGGATTTGTAATTAGTTTTTAATAATTAAATTACTTCAAGGAATAATTAATTAATTAATTAAAAATTTAATATAATTTATTAATTTATAATTTATAATTTTGTCCTTGTCTTCCTAGATCTAAAGGTATTTTTTTATATTTTTTTGATTTTTCTATGTCAAGTCTTGATTTTTTGAAAGTTTTAGGTATTTTCTGGAATTAATTAAATAGAAAAACAAGAGTATTCTATTTAATCCACACGGCACCACACAAACATAGGACTTTTTGAAACTCCACGTGGCAGCAGCTGTTTCGCAGGGCTTTACACGCGGGCAACCACATGGCCCACGATTTCATTTATTTTACTGATAGATCCGCAGTCTGACTTAATCACAACTATCCATTTCTAATACACAAAATTGGACGACTCGGGTCATCGTCTCCAGAGGACATTAATATGAGAACCATTCATATTTAAAGTCTAAGATCTCACTAGAAACTTAATGGATTTTGATAAAATTTGTTCTAAAAACTTCATCTCAGCAAGACAAACACGTCCATATGGTCACGTGGCTATAGCGTAATATTTTTCTTCACAATGTCTCAAACCCGAGCAAGGAATTAGGTTTATAGGTCCATCCTTTGGTCCAAGAGGTGTAGCCTCAATTGAAAATGTTGTGAAGCTTCGTCATAAGCTCAGAAATCTTTTCCTTAATTTATATTGGATTAAAATTGGGTGCACATATGTGCTTGAAGGAATAGGGTCGCGACTTCAACTAGGAGTGGGTTGGAGCTTGCGGGAAGGGCCAATTTTGATTGAGGAAGTGTCGTGATGTCATGGTGAAGCTTTTGGAATGTTTAGGTGGAGGTTTCACTCAAGTTTATGCAAACCCAAAAATTTGCCCTGTATCAGGTCTTAAATCTGGAGTATTCAGTGGACTTCAAAGGCTACAAGTATAGGGGTTTTACTGCTTAGAGTATGGGGAACAAATTTGGTGTTGGGTGTCTTAGGGTTTGAAGGCTCTATGGGTCATCACATTTGTTGGGAGCTTTTAGGTATGGCCATTGATAGCCATGGAAGGAGATGGATGAGCTCAAGCTAGATTTGAGGAATTGGGAGGTAGTGCAGGGAGGCTCAAAAAATCCATAGAGTTCAAATTTTTTGCTATGGATTTCTTCCTTCTCCCATTTCCATAGCTAATTCATCATGAGCTTAAGCATGCGGGAGGTAGAGGCTAAGGTAAGGCTCTATTTCTATTAGATAGGGGATGAGGTGGATGGCCATCTTGGCAATGAGTTGGTTTAACCAATCTATCTAAATCCAAAGTGTATTATGTGGAATTTTGGTATGGTGTCATAGCTTTCCCCTTCATGATGATTTTTTACTTCGGGATAAAAAAAATGGCTAGGCTATTTAGCTCAATAAATGCCATTTATTTTGCATGTTATGAAGGGGATCATGTAAAGGAAGCTATGGACTTGGGCCCTCATGCATGGGCTTGAAATTCCATGTATACCCCTTTGGGAAAAGGCCTTTTCATGAGGTAATTAAGGATTCAATTAATTAATTAATTAATTAATTAGGTCAAACTCATGAGGTTGACCATTTAATCCTATTTGGGCATATGATTGGCCAAGGTGAGTTAAGGTTGACCAGTTGACCAGATTTGACCACTTAGGCTCCAGAGTTGACCAATTGTCCAAATTTGACCAATTAGGTCCACAGTTGACCAAATGGTCATGTTTGACCTATTAGGTCCTAATGTTGACAAATTGACCAAGTTTGACCAATTAGATCCTAGGATTTACCATAAGGTTAAGAGTTGACCAAATAGTCAATATAGTGACCATTATGTCCAGGGTTGACCAAATGGTCAATGGGGTGACCATTGGGTCCAGGGTTGAACAAATGGTTAATGTGGTGACCAAATAAGGGTTTTTCACGATTGATTGATCATCTTATGGTGTCATCATGATTTAAGCTCAAAGAGGGTACATCAGGGATAAATCTAACTTTTAGCGTCCAGGAACCTAAATAGGTTCAATGGGGTCAATGTTGATAGAACTCCTCCCTAGGTTGGATTTAATGAGTGATACATCTAAAATATGTAGTATTTATGTACATATTTTTATACTTATGTTTGAGATATTGTGTTTTAATGGAAGGTATTTGTGTGTTTTTCTTTCAGGTACAGTCAAATGGATGAAAAATGGTGAAAAGAGTGAAAAAGGATCAAATTTAGAGCAAAATGAAGATGGTGCGCAAAAGAACTGTGGCTCCTAAGCACCCAAAACAGGGCTTATGCGCCAGTAAAATAAAGAAGGTCATGCCTAAGCACTCAGTACCTCTCACTTAAGCACCAGAAGAAGTTATTTGGTGATTCAATGAATTTGGACAAATTTTTGAAGAGGTGTTTGAAGCAACCCTAGGTGAAAATGTGGGACATAGTCAACAGACACAAAAATACATTCAATTGGCTTTTGAAAGAAGGCAACTCTTGGAAGATTCATTGAATGTGGGCACATTTTGAAGAGACACCAAGACACCTTTTGAAAAATTATAAAAGAAGATTTGGATTGAAGAACTCTATCCATCCCCCCCCCCTTTTATTTTTATTTTGAGTTGTAGTTTGTATTGTAAGTGAAGGAAGAGATTCAAAGGAACTTCAAGAGTTTGTTAGAGATGATTTGAGATAAGTTTTTATCTTTGTGACTACATTGGATTTTAATTTAGACTTCTTGTTTGTTTGCATGATTTTTACTTTTAAACTTAATTGTGGTTATGTTTTCTTCATGAATTCTGAGCAGTTTTCTTTATCTCTTTCCTTAGAATGATAAGTGATTAAGTGTTGGATGGAAGTTGTGTGAAGTATTAATCTTTAATATTGGAATATGTTGTGTTGTTTTTAAACCTTGTACTTCATTTACTTCTTAATTTGGCCAATTAAGATGTTAATATCTGTTGTGAAAACATATGAGATCTGAGATAATATTGTCTCAGTCAACAAATGATAAGAATCATATCAGATTGTATGGATGAGAATGTAATTCATATGATTGTTTAAATGGTGTAGAATTAGAGGACTTTAAAGTGACAGGCTAAAGCCCCCATTTTGATTTATAGTTTCAGGTTTTTAAATGAGATGTTAGCCCCCAATTGGACGGAGAAGAGGGAACTCTAGTGTGAGAGCTAGTATCTTCCCTACCTAACTCGTCTTCAAGACTATTTAAACTTTAAATTAGCAAATGTTTTTTATAGCATCTATAGTAAAGGCAAATAATATTATTGCTCATATTTGGCATAACAAAATTTGAATACATTCACAACAGAATTCATATCCTTTTTACTGATTCATGATAACAAAAAAGATATTTTATTTATATTTCCTTCATTTTACAAAAATATCTAGTTAAGTTTAGCTAGTTGTTTACTTATCTTTCAAATATCAAAATTTATAAAAAGAATCAAATTTTCATTCTTATTATAGCATCGACAGTGCAAGTAAGAATATTTTGCAAAGTAGAATTTGTTATCTAATTTCTTCGTATATTGTTAAATATTATAATTTTCCCTATGGGTTTGATATTCGGGGCTTAAACAAAAAGTATTATATTACTTGATAACGATACGTATACTTGCGTAGTATCTCATATTTAAATATAATAATTGTATTCTTATTTACTTCAAAGTCAATTTTTAGCCTAGCTGTTGCTCGAGATCAAATTTTTGGCATCGTTGTAAAGGAAGATATATAAATAAGGAAAAATTAAGAATGTAACCGCATACATTGTACTGACATATAAAATCGGGATCAAGTTTTTGGCGCCGTTGCCGAGGAAAAATACAAATATTTTGAAGAAATGTTTAGAAAGAAAATTTTTATTTTAAGAAAGTCTTATTTAAACTTTTAGATTTATTATCAAAATACTGTAATGTTATTTTTATATAAAGTTCTTGTTTGTGTGATTTTTATTTTATTTTATGTGTTTTGTAGTAATGTATGTGTAGTTCAGATTCTACAGGACTAGTGCCTTATTATTCTAAATTAGAAAGAAGTAGTAGGAAAATTAAAAAAATCAAAATTACTGGAAAAGACCAAAAATTTGAAGAAATGTCAAACCAAAATAATCAAAATGCTGAAATTAATCAAGCGTTTATACCTTTAAGAGATTATGCAAACCCTATGGTGGATGAACTTCATTGTAGTATTCAAAAACCTATTGTGGTTCATTTGAATTTAAACCTATTATTATCCAAATGGTATCAGATACTCAGTTTTGTCAAGCTTGAACTAAAGATCTAATTTTACATCTTGTTAATTTTCTAGAATTTTGTGCTACATTTAAATATGATGGTATATAAGTTGATGTTATAAGATTTAGAATTTTTCCTTTCTTACTGAGGGATAAGGCTAATATATGGTTACATTCGTTAGAACTTGGATCTATAAGAACTTGGGGTAATTTAGCGCAAAAATTTCTTTTCAAAATATTTTCCACCGTAAAAAATTGTAAGGTTTAGAAATGATAAAACATCTTTTTTGTCAATTTGAAGGGGAATCTATTTATGAAGCATGAAAATGATTTAACGAACTACTGAGAAAGTGTCCACACCATGTTATACCTGATTGGCTAATAATTTAAAATTTTTATAGTGGATTAGCTGGATCTCTTAGATATATTATCGACGCCATTGTTGGTTGTTCATGGATGTCAAAACCAATTCATGACGGTTATTTTTTAATTGAAAAGATAGATACTAATAATTTTCAATGGCCTTCTGAGAGAGTACATTCTAAGAAAGTAGCCAATATTTATGAATCAGATGCTTTTGCAATGTTAGCAAATCAAGTGTCTATAATTTCAAGGAAGTTAAACCAATTTGGAATGAATTTTTCTTAATCAATTTCAATGATGGAAGAGATTTCATTTGGTCAAATGGTAGATTCTCAAGCATCATTACAAACTTTGAATGCTATAAATAACAAGCAGAATAACCCAAATTCAAATTTTTATTACTTATGTTGGAAGAGCCATCCTAACTTTAATTGGAACAATAATTTGGGTGCTAATAATCAACAATGGGGGAACGACCAAGTAAGCCCATTGCGAAACTACAACAACCAAGGGAATAATAGTTATAGACAATCTTACTTTCAAGGATTTAATAGTGATCAATAATTCAAGGAGAAAAAGTTGTTTATAGAATAAGTGGTGTTACAAATGGTAAATCGGTTACAAAGTCAAGGAGCTATAATAAGAAATATTGAGAATCAATTGGAAAAAATAGCAAATTCATTAATAGATCCCAAGGAACACTTCCTAGTAATACATAAGTAAATCCAAAAGACCAGAATAAAGAGAAAGTAAAAGCCGTTCAACTTAGAAGCGGACAAGAGTTGGAATGTAGAGTTTAAAAAGAGATTGAAGTAGAGAGAGAAGAAATTGAAGAGCCTGAAGAGCACACTCTGAAAGGTTTAGAGAGACCTATTTCTTCACTTGAAATTGACTTGGAAAAACGACCACCTCCATTTCCTCATAAACTTTGTCAAAAACAGTTGGATAAAAAATTTTCAAAAATTTTGGAAATCTTTAAGAAGCTTATAATTAACATTCTATTTGCTGAATCCTTGGAACAAATGCCAAGCTATGTGAAGTTTATGAAGGATATTCTTAACAGGAAAAGGAAGTTCAAAGATAATGAGACTGTTGCACTTAGTGAGGAGTGCAGTGCTATAATTCAAGACAAGCTTACTGAAAAGCTTAAAGATCCTGCTAGCTTCATAATTCCATGTGCAATAGGAGACAAATTTTATGGGAAAGCTTTATGTGATTTAGGTGCAAGCATAAACCTTATGCCATTATCAAATTTAAAAAATTGGGATTAGGAGAAATATTTCCTAATACTGTAACTCCAGAGTTAGCAAATTTTTTAATAACATATCCTAAAAGAGTTATAGAAGATGTATTAGTGAAAGTGGATCAATTTATCTTTCATGTTAATTTCATAATGCTAGATATGGAGGAAGATAGGTAAATACTTATCATTTTGGGGAGACCTTTCATAGCTACAAGAAGAGAATGATAGATGTGTAGAGAGAAGAATTAACTATGAGCGTCAATGATCAAACAACTACATTTAATATTTCAAAATCAATGAAGTATCCTACTAAAGGTAAATATGATGAATGTTACAAAATGGAAGTGATAAGATATATGAGTGAATGTCATTTCAAAACAACTTATGGATAGAAATCTGAAATGAAAGAGTTAGAACACTAGCAAGAAGGGCAAATAGATCAATTTGATGACTTTTATAAGAAAGATTCCAATTATGTTTGGGAAAGTTTTGAAGTTTTGGAAACCTCCTGAACTTGAGTTGAAGAACTTTATGAACATTTAAAATATGCCTTTTTACATGATTCATCAACATTATCTATTATCATTTCCATAAAATTAACTATAGAAGAAGAAGTGAGCTTAGTGAAAACTTTGAAGAATTATAAAAAAGCCTTTGGATGAACAATTGTTGATATCAAAGGAATCAGTCCTTCAACTTGTATGTATAGAATTCATATGGAAGAGAACTGCAAACCTAGGCCTGATCCAAAGGAGATTGAATCCTGTTATGAAAGAAGTTGTTAAGAAATAAATTTTAAAGTGGTTAGATGCTGAAATTATTTACCCATTTTTAGATAGTGCATGGGTTATTCCATTCACTGTGTTCCTAAGAAAGAGGAGTGACTATGACTATGAATGAACATAATAAGTTGCTACCAATGGGTCGAGAATATGCATTGATTATAGAAAATTAAATCTAATGACTAGGAAAGATCATTTTTCACTCCCATTTCTAAATCAAATGTTGGATAGACTAGTTGGGCATAAATACTTTTATTTTTTGGATGGATATATTGGTTATTACCAAATAAAAATAGCTCCTAAGGATCAAGAGAAAACAATTTTTACTAGTCCCTATGGTACATTTGGTTTTATAAGAATGTCCTTTGGTTTATTTAATGCCCCTACTATATTTCAACAATGTGTGATAGTTATATTCTATGATTTAATTGAAAAAGGAATTAAAGTTTTTATGGATGATTTTTTAGTGTTTGGAACTTCATTTGAATCAAGTTTAGAACATTTACCGAAAGTTCTTAAGTGTTGTGAAGAAACAAATTTTATCCTCGACTGGAAAAAATGTTAATTTATGGTAGAAGGAAGAATTATTTTAGGACATCAGATATTAGAAAGTGGTATGGAAGTAGACCCTGCAAAAATTCAAGTGATTGCTAATTTACCTTACTCAACTAATGTAAGGGTAATTATGAGTTGTTTAGGACATGTTAGATTCTACATGAGATATATTAAAGACTTTTCAAGAATTGCTAAGCCTCTATGCCATTTGCTTGAAAAAGATGTAAATTTTAAATTTATGGAGTGCCTAAAAGCTTTTGAGCTATTAAAAGAAATATTAGTCACTGCACCAATTATTGTTTCACCAGATTCGGAAAAACATTTTGAATTAATGTGTAATGCAAGTGATTATTCTTTTGGAGTTGTTTTAGGAAAAAAGCATGATAAGATTTTTAAAGTAATCTACTATGCTATTAGAACTCTTAATGAAACTCAAATTAAGTATACCACATCTGAGAAAGAGTTATTAGTTGTAGTTTATGCTTTTGATAAATTCATATCATAATTAATTGGAACTAAATGTGTTATGCATACTGATCATTCTGCTATTAAATATTTAATGGAAAAGAGGATGAAAAACCAAGACTGATAAGATGGATTCTTCTTTTGTAAGAATTTGATTTTGAGATTGTAGATAAGAATGGAGCTAAAAATCAAATTGCTGATGATCTATCCAGGTTTGAATTAGAAAAACTACTATGTTCTAAAAAAGAAAGTAATGAACATTTTCCAGATGAAGAATTATGCAATATTAACAAGTGGTGTGTTCCATGGTATGTCGACATTGTGAACTTTATTATTAGTGATATTATACCATAGAAAATGACATACTAACAAAAGAGAATTTTTATCTGAAGCTAAGACTTATTTTTGGGATGACCCATTTTCATATAAATAAGGAAATGATCTAATTTTTCAAAGATGTGTGCCTTTAGAAGAAACTTATGAAACTATCCAAAAATGTCATAATTTTGATTTTGGGGGATATTTTGATGTTGATAAAATAGGAAATTATCCAAAAATGTCATAATTCTGATTTTGGGGGACATTTTGGTGTTGATAAAACAACATACAAAATTTTAAATATGGATTTTATTGGCCTACAATCTTTAGAGATGTTAATGCTTATATCAAAACTTGTGATTGATGTCAACGAGTAGGAAATATTTTTAAAAGAAATGAGATGCCTCTCAATTATGCGCTAGAATTTGAGATATTTGATGTTTGGGGATTAGATTTTATAGGACCATTTATGTCATATTTCGGAAATTTATATATATTGATAGCAGTGGACTATGTATCCAAATGGATAGAAACTATTTCTTTACCTTTATGTGATGCTCAAAGTGTTGTAAAATTTTTAAAAACAAACATATTTTATAAATTTGGGATGCCGAGAGTGATCATAACTGACAGAGGAAGTCATTTCAGGAATGTAGTAATGGAGAAATTATTAAAGAAATATCATATCAACCATCAAATTATTACTACTTATCATCCTCAAAAAAGTGATTTGGCTGAATTATCCAATCATGAAATTAAAAGAATATTGGAAATATTTATAAATCCAACAAATAAGGATTGGTCAATCAAACTTGACTATGCTTTGTGGGCTTATAGGACTACATATAGAACTCATATAGGAATGTCCCCATAAAGGCTAATATTTGGGAAAACTTGTCATTTACCAGTTGAACCTGAGCATAAAACATATTAGGTTATTAAAGAATTTAATTATAATTTAAAGGATGCTGGTGAAAAAATATTATTACAATTAAATGAGCTTGAAGAGAAAGGAATGAAGCTTGTGAAAGTGCTAAGATTTATACAAAAAAGATGAAGATGTGCCATGATCGGATGATTCTTACTATAAATTTTAAGCCAGGGCAACAAGTTTTGCTTTATAATGAAAGGTTAAGATTATTTCCAGGCAAACTTAAGTCCAGGTGGTTGGGCCCATTTGTTATGATAAAAGATTATCCCTACGGAGCTGTGGATATCAAAGATCCTAAAATCGAGAAAATATTTCAAAGTGAATTGTCACAAACTGAAACCCTACTATTTAGAGGATCAACTTAAATTAAATGATCTTATGGTATTGGGTTAACCAAAATAAGCACTGATTAAGCTGGGCTGACGATGTTAAACCAAGCGCTTTGTGGGAGACAACCCATAGTTATCAGTGTGTTTCTATTTTAAATGCTATGTTGTTATTTTTAATTAAGAAAATTATGGTAGTATTTTGTATATATAATGATTTAATAATGATTCTAAAACTTTAATAGATGGCTTAGGCATGTAAGAAGGAGTATTTGGATGTTAAGCTGACCTGTGCTAAGCATCAACGCTTAAGCTCCAACGTTCGACGCTTAAGCGCGGCTGTTTGATAAACGTCCTAAATTACATTTCTAGAAGATTTAAATGTGGTTAAGTGTGCTTTAACGTGGGTTAGTGGTCTGAGAACGTGTCTAATAGTTTTAGACTTGGTCTAAAGCCTATAAATAGAAAATATTGAAAAGAATTCTCACCCCACTTCAATTTTAACCCTAAAATTTATGTGAAAATTGAGACATCATGGAAAGATATCATCTTGGGAGATTGATATGAAGAAGAAAGAGGAAGCTATGAAGAATAAATTCATTAGTTAAAGTGCGCAAGAGTTATAAAATGGTTTCCTAGTCATTAGTATAGAAGAAATAGCAGAGAAAATCACAAAAATTGAGGCTGGTGTAGCTTCAATTAAAGCAAAGGTTATGGATGTAAACACACATTTAGAGCATATCAGATGGCAACTTATGATGCAAATTAGCCACACCAATTTTATAGAAGAAGTGGACAAGCCTATGCATTTGAAAAACAAATGGATTGAAGAAGACTCAACTAGAGTTCTTCACCACCGTCTGTTCTATCATATCGATATTCCAAATGCCCAGGGAGAAACTAGTGAAAGGTCAAGATTAAATCCACCGGAAGGAGAGTGAAATTAAGTTATTTATTTAGTGTTTGTTTGTGTTAGGTGTTTGTTTATTAGTATTAAACTTATTTTATGTTTTTTTAATGTTAAGTTTGTTTAGTATTTTTGCTTCGGAATTATCTCATGCAAGACTCTTTAGATTGAGAAATTATGTATTGCAAATGTTTGTATTTGTTTGTGAATTAATTTAAGTGTTTGTTTGTGTGAAATTTTGTGTCATTTTTTGTTGAATTAAATTAGTTAAGTTTGCTGAATCTTGAGAAAGAGGAGAGTTGATGGGGAAGGAAATAACTATTAAAGATTAATAAGACCATTTAGGGGTGGTTGACTTAGGCTAGAAGTGCATTTTACTTAAAATCAAAAATATCAAAATTTGTGCACTGGCGCCTAAGTACCAAGACCCGATGCTTAAGCGTTGGATAATCCAAGAGATAGACACCTAAGCATTGAACCAATCATGCTAAAGCGTCGGTTCACGTAAACTTGTTCGCAAACTGTTTAAATTGAAAATTTGAGCCGAAAACCTCATTTTTTGCCTCGACTTTGTCTCCTACCTCTGGTTTTCGTGAATTTGAGAGCTAGGGCTTCCTCTAAAGTGTTGATTTCTTTGTGGTTTCAAGCCAAATTTATTGGATTTGATCTTCTTGAGGTAAGAGCTTCACTTCTATGTAAAAAATTTTTATTTTCACCATATATTTTCAGCACATTATGAATTTATCGGAAATTACTATTCATGGTGAAAATTTGAGAAAAATCTATGAAAAACACATAAAAATGATAGTTTAAGCTTTTAGAAGTTGAGTTTCATGATTTAGAGTTGAATTTGGGATTTATTAGGAATTTTATATTGTTTTTAGAAATTGCCCGAATAATGAAGAGGAATAAAGGAAAAGCCCATTCCAATTCAAACAAATTTGTTAGCACAAGAGCTCACGATAGATATAATGACACACTAGAGTCAAGGAAACTTATTCCTGAGAGATGTTTAAGAGTTTTGGTGGAGCAATAAAAGATTTGATTGTTCGCCGACAGTGGGAACATTTTTTGTTATTTTTCTGTTGTAGCTATGATTTATGTTGTTTGGGAGTTCTATGTGAATCTCCCTAAAGCTGAAGAAGACTAGGCCATGGTTCAAGGAAAACTAGTGTCTTTCTACCCTGAGGTAATAAATATGTTCTACTATTTGCCCCCTGTTACTTTGTGCTTCTATTCAATTATAGTCCGACTGAGGAGGAGTTGGACAAGATCATATCATCCTTGATCGTTGGAAGAGGACTGTGGAAGATCATCATTAAAGGAAGAGTCAACTTCCCCGTGTAAAAGTTAGATGTCACATCGAACGTGTGACACAACTTTATTTTTACTCATCTTCTACCAACCAACCACCTCAACAAAGTTACTTGAGATAGAGCTACCTTGAACTATTGCATTCAACATTTCAAGCCCATTGAAATTGGAGCTCTGATTTATGAGACTATCACTAGTACTGTTGTCGCTGCTACTATTGCAAGTTTAGGATTCACATCCTCGATCTTTTCATTATGCTAATAGGTATATGTTACATTCGATAGCTGGGATTAGATACTGCAGCCCTTAAAGCACAGTACAAGTGTTACTATGAATTCTTATTCACATCACTCAATCTTTGGATGGAGAAGTTAATTTTCTTGCAGTTCAGTTGCCTCCACTTCTCATGCTTCCACTTCTCATGTTTCAACATCACAAGGTCAGACTTCTGGATCTGATTTGCAGTCACATTTATTGCAAAGGTGTTAGATAACTTCAATTATATTGCAGATAAAGTATTAAATTTAGAAACTTTTATAAATCATATGAATGGATATATGAGAAAACATAGTGATTATGAGAAGAAATTTCACTCATCTTTGGAAAAGCTCATTAGAGGTGACCAAAGTGTAGTTTTCCCTCCAAATCCATGATATCCATCATCTGAGCCTATTGCCTTTTGGGATAGCAATGATAGTGATGCTGATAAGAAGGAGGAAGATTAAACTGTGTACGATAATTCAGTTTCTTTTTATTGTTATGAACTTTATCTGGTAGAATTTTACTGTGTTATTATTTTGTTTTGAGTTGTATTTATTGAGACTGCTACTTTTGTTTATGTTTTGTTTTTTAGACACTGTTGTGATGTATTATGTTATTGTGAGAAGTTATATTTTATTTTTGTGGTAGTAATTGTGATAACTGTGTTGTCAAGTGTATTTAGTTATTTTGTGTTGAGCTTAATCCAGAATCTTCAGAAGGTTTAGAATACTACTAACTTTCACTTAAAAGCTTCATGTTTAAAATTATCAATTTACTACCAGGTATTTTCTTTATCTTGCAGTTGTGAATGTCTGTTAGTGCGTTTGTTTGTTTTTATGTTATCCTCCACTATATAGAAGTTTAATGAATCTCAATATGTTAAACTTAAATTAGAATATGATCAAATAAATTTTTTCTCCTATTTTAAATTTTTAGGATGTAAAAATTCCTGTAAGTGTGTTATTTTTAGTTTTCATTCCTACCTATATAAATATGATGCTAAAATGTTTTACCTTATTAAAAATTTAAGTTTTGGGGGGAATGAAAAATTTTCTAAAACTTTAAGTTTATTTGTTCTCAAATGTACTACAAATAATCTTGATTTTGATTTGAAAAAAAAGGATTATGTATATGAAGTTATATTAAGGAAGTAAAATTTTGAATATAGAAATGAGTAAGAGAATTTAGTTGAAACCTATAGCAACAAAGAAAAACTTAAAGTTAAATTTTTTTAGTGTAGAAATGATAAATATAGTGTAACTATCTTTAGTACGTGAAATTATATTTTTGATAAAATCTAGAAGAGTTAAACTTTTATTTTCAATACTTAGATTTCTTTTATTAAAAATAATTTTCCAAGCTATTATTATGTTTTCAAGTAAAAGATTTATATCAAAGTTTTGTTTTAGGAAAGGAAGAGTGGAATTTAAAATCATTAAAGGTCTATCCAAATATAGCAATACTCACCTGAAAAAAAGAGGGAGAGGAGAGGAGAAGCTTGAGGATTAGTGTCGAATCAAAAATTGGTTCCACATCAAATCTTTTTAAAGTATAAGACTTGAGAAACTCTTAAGCTTAAGGATATAATATAGCAAGTATAATGGTTCTTAATAAAAATTTTTAAATAGAGAAGATAGAATGCCTAAACTTTTTATTTGGAGAATTTACAAGTATTTCTGAACTAGATAAGAACTCATATTTTCAAACTTCTTTAAATTAAAAATTTCTAAACTCTAAGTTGGTTTCATGTACTAATGTTTATTTTTAAATTGGACTACTATATTTCTACATCAAAATTTTAGAATATCCTAAAGAAACTCATTTACATAATCTATTTATTTTCATTTTGAAAGATTGGAGTGTCACTTGAGGACAAGTAACATTTTAAGTTTAGGGGTTTTTGATACACCTAAAATATTTAGTATTTATGTACATATTTTTAAACTTATTTTTGAGATATTGTGCTTCAATGGAAGGTATTTGTGTGTTTTTCTTTCAGGTACAATCAAATTGATGAAAAATTGTGAAATGAGTGAAAAATGATCAAATTTGGAGCAAAAATGAAGGTGTGTAAAAAAACTGTGGCGCCAAAGTGCCCAGAATAGGCGCTTAAGCACCAGTAAAACCAAGAAGGCTACCCCAAAGCTTCAGTACTATCGACACTATTTTGGTTGAAGGAGTTGCCCGTTGGAAGCTATCAGTCACCGGAATTGAAATTTCGTCGCCCGCTTTGAAAGGACATTTTAATTTACACATATATATAGTTTAGAAAAACATGAAATCAATCTGACCCCATATTTTTCATAGTTTAAATAAAAGAGTACTATACCTCAAACTCTGTATCTATCATGAAGGTTAAACACAAGACTTGAGGATGAGACTCGATCAAATAAAGTAAGAAATGAATGACATCCGTTTGGTCTGTGAAACCATTTTATTTGTCAACAATTTCCCCTATTTAATATGAAGAACTAAATAGGATTTATATTAAGTTGGGTTCGGGCGAGCTTCCTATAAGGGCAAGCCCCTATAGTTAATTATATCCTAAATGACCGAAGTCATCTAAAAGATCTCTCGATAAAAATCAGGAAATATTATCTTCAAAGATTTCAAAAGGATAGGACTTTTCAATGAGATCAAAAGAAGAGGTGTGAAATGGGAATAGGTCAAATTTAGAACATTTATTGTAGATTCCAAAGGAGGAATAACTAGGGGTTGTCATAGATTTAGAGAAAAACCTCGGTGACTTCCCATACTATCCTATTGTTTGGCTTTATTTTTGAGGAGAAATTATTTAGGTGTTTCACCCTCCCAATTTTATTTTTTAGGGCTTACATTTGTGTGAAAAGTTCACACAAATAGCCTAGAAGATGTGAGGATTTAGGTTGTGAAGGATGACAACCTCGGAATCCTAAAGCGAGTTAGGGCTTATATTGTATAGCAGAGATATACAAAGGCATAAAGATAAGGTGAATTTTTTCATTGCATAAGCAGACAACCACAAAATCCTCTGGTTTGGTTGTTAAATTCTGAGGAAGGAAATGTTTAGTTGGGGAAGACAGGTTTAGCTGTTGAAGATGGTCGTGCTGCCCACCATGCTAGCTCCAAGCTCCTTGCCGTGACGAGATTGAGTTTTCTAGGGTGTCCAGTTATGATGTCAAATCAGGTGGCCCTATGGTTGTAGTTCTTTAAATTTTATGGGGGATATTAAAGTTTATTAGAGTGACACCAGTTAGGATCATACGGTTCCCTCATTTTTGCACCACTATTTTCTATTGGATTCACTTAATTCCAAAATGAATTTACTAAACTCAACTTAATGAGTTCCATAATTTCATTTAGACCGTGGGAAGACTCATAAACCAAACTTAATGAGTTCCATAATTTCATTTAGACCGTGGGAAGACTCGTTAGCAACCGTAGGTTATCTCCTCCGAGGAATTCCCGATCATCCGATAGAGAGGTCTTAATTTAGTTATAGTTGTTTTGTGTGATGTTTGTTATTAAATTTTGAGTTATCATATATATTGAATGTTGTGGGGGTGATTTTTATCTTGATTGATTTTAGTTTTAGTTTTTGTTTTCTGGCTATCCTGATAGTTTTAGTTTTCATGCAGGGTGACATCATTGTTTAGCATGAAAGTTTGAGTTTTGTTGATACATGCAGATAAATAGTGTGGAAAGCTTAAGAAAAGACAATGTTGTAAACTATAAAATTATACCTGGCAATTCTTCTCGTTCCACCACCTAAAACTCCAAATGCATGTTAGAGCATTTTATGTAAAGAAGAAAAGTAAGGTTTTGGTGACCTACCTAAACCTAGGTCATATCTTGGTGGGTCCCTATTATTTTGATTAAGGATGATTTTTGATAAGCAAAACATATTAAGTTTTGTATACCTCTCAGGTATCCAACAAATCTAGAGGAAAAAGCAGGTCCATGCTACCCTCTCACTACTTGGTTAAAAGTCTCAAGCTGATTTAAACTTATTATGTTGCTTAATAACCCATCTTGTATGTTTAGTGAACATTGATGTTTCAATTATCCTTAAGAGTAGGGTAATTATCACTTATAATTTAATTTGAGAATTATGTGGGTGAAGACCTCTAAAGGGGCAAGTTAATGTTATCAAGGCACTTAGCCAACTTTTTAATTTGGGCATGTAACGTTTTAAAGGTGTTCAATTTTTAATTATGTTTACTTTTCTAATCCTCATTTAAGCAAATTTGATTTAGCTTAGGTGACTACTAAGCCTTTTAGACTTTTGATAGATGTCTTAGTTATATTTTGAAAGAGATTGAATTTTTAGGTGATGATGATTCATTATCAAAATTTTAAAAAGTCATTTGAATCATTAAATAGGGGTATTAAATTAGTGAGTTATCAACTTTCAAAGTCATACCCCTAAGTCTAAGATCATTTAATTAACTAGACTTCCAAATTTAAAGAATTGAAGGAAATTGCAAATTTATCCTATTAATTAGGAAAAGTGAGATTGGTTTCTACCAATTACTCCCTTGTGTTTCAATCATCCAAATAAGTTAGTTAAAATCAGAGGTCATCCTTTTCCCTCCTTGCATTAAGCTTAAATATGAATTAAGGCTAAATTTCAAAAATTACGCTTTTATCCCTAAGGCTTTATCACTTCATAATTTATCAAATTTAATTCAAATGACTTGGGAATTTTTATCCTACCTCACTTATGGGTCAATTAAGACATCAAAGGAGAGAATATAATTTTTTTTTCAAAGTTTAATTTAATTTACATATTTATTTTAATGTAAAAAAAAGATTTTTTAAGGAAAATTTTATAACTTGACCAAGGCAAAGCCTAATCCCTTGAAAATTTTACTGGAGGTACACTTAGACTAAAGAAGCATTGGGGCCAAATTTCATTATTTAAGTAATTATATTTGAATTTTAAGAATTATTTTTAGTTTTAGAATATTTATTAATTATAAAATATTTTAAATGTGTAAAATCAAGTTTTATATTTTTTTAAATCTCTCTAAGGTCAGGGAACCTAGAGAAATAAATTTCACATTTTTCTGTTTTTATTTGAATTTTTAGAATTATTTTGGTGAAAATCCATTTTTAGCCTTTAAAAATTATTTTGAGCTTTAAAATTTAATATCTTCACTTAGAAAATTGAAAAAAAAATTTCTATTTATTTCTAAATGCTTAGGAACCAATTTAGAACATTTCCATGAATTTAATTACTTTTTCTTTATCATTTTTTAATTATTTAAATATTGAAAATAGGCTTAAAATGAAGTTTTTATTTTAATTACCATTTTATTTTTAGAAATTTTCTTTAATCACAGAGAACTCCAGAAACCAATTTTTAAAATTTTTTGAGTTTTATTTTAATTATTAAAAATCATTTTAGTGTTAAAAATAGCATTTAACTTGAAAAATCATTTTGAGTTATTAAATGAGCTCCAAATGTTTTGAAATTTTTATGGGGAGTTCTCTGAACTTTAAATCATAGTGGAAATTAAAAATTAAGTCATTTAGATGTTTGTGTTTCCCAAAATTAATTTTCTTTTTGTTTTAGGGTTAGTGGAAATTAAGTGCATTGTTAATGACTTGACCCATGAAATATTTTTCAAAGTGTTCTATGGTCATAGCAAACCTTCCAAAATTTTTTTGGATTTTTCTAAGAAACATGCTAATTAATATGATTAATTTATGTAAATAATAGATATAAACTTGAAAAATATGAATCTTTGTCTAGAGATATCCTCTTACCTTAAAAAAATCAGAGGATATTCCCTAAAATAGAGGCAACAACATATCAAAATTTCAAGTCATGATGAAATATCTACATGCATGGAGAATTAAAAGGCTCAAAACCATATTTAATAATTAAAAATAAAATATGCATCAAATAAATTTCAACATATTTCCATGATTCTCCTCTGTTCACTGAGTAAGAGGATATTTTTATTTTATTTTTATGATTTTTTTAGACCAAGATATGAATTTTTAAAGTTCAGGCTATTTATTTAAATCAAAAAATACCCTATTTATCTATTTAGACGCGCGACTCTGACTAGATCCTAGGCAGTTCCAAAACTCCACGCGGTGCTCTCCCATTCGACGCCACCATCCATCTCAGTGCTGACTCAACCCGCGGTTCATGTATGAAGGTGTTGTCTGACTAGATCTTGTCTGTTTATGAGATAAATGCGCGATCGGATGGCTCCCCATCATCGTCCCCAATGCCTTAGCCCGAGAGCCATCCATTTTTAAAGCTAAAGATCTCACTCATTTCTCAACCAAATTAAGTGTGGTTTGTTTCTAAATGCTTGCTAAGTGTGACGAACACATCCATACGGTAATCATGTAATTAAATTAAGCCTAATTAAATAGAGAATCAAAATAGGCTCGAGAAGAGGGGGAGTTCAATACCTTTGCTCTGAGAAGGGAGGCTTTGATCAGAGGTGCTCGGCACATTTGTGTAGGTCCAAGAAGGCTAGCGATTAAGCCTCTTGATGTGGTGAAAGGCCTAGGTATGAATTCGACCAAGCTCGATTTCAGATGTTGGTTTAGAGCTATGCTAGAGGCTCTGTATGAAGGGGATTTGATGGGGCTTCTCATTATTTCACTGTGGTAAAGGTGTGGGTGAGTTTAATTTGATTTTGGTGGAGTGTAGAGGTGTGAAGAGTTCTGTCCTATCTCCGATAAGGTTTTGAGCTCAAAAATTGAACTCTGACAAAGAGATTTAGGGCAATGTTGTGGTTGGTTTTCACTGAGGAGGTCTCAAAGAGGCTATAGGAGTAATTTGAAGGGCTCTCTAAAAAATTTTTAGCACACCCTCCATGACCATGGAAGTGAGCTTTTTATAAAATGGGCTTTTGGATGGCTGTCATGGCCAATTGGGGGGTAAAAAATGATGCTTAGGTGGAGGGCAGAGAGACTCTAACATTTAATTTGGATGAGGTAACCTCTAGGTTTGAATTGAGTTTGATTCCATGGGGATGGATCTCAGCTTAGACATTTTCCTACCACTAGGCCGGGCGGCCAAGCCAAGGGAGGTGGCTAGGAGGTCAGTTGAGCTAGGGGAATATGTCACAACAATTAAATGGGTTAGTGTTTAGTTTTGGCAAAAAAAAAAATCCTTGGCTTAAGCAAATGTGGAACGAAATCCCTTAGTTTTGGGATCCCTTGGTCCATGGCTCATTTTGGTGGTTCCATGGGGTTTGGCTTGGTCAATAGGGTCTAAAACTTGGTTGTGGTTGCCTTGCCTTGACCAATTTAACATGTCTAGGTCAATTTTGGTACATGGGTCCAAGTGGGTGCAAATGACCAAGAATTGGGTTTGGGCTAGGCTATCCATGTTAATTGGACCAATTGATTGATTCATTCTATATAGATGATTGTAATGAACATTTTTGATGAAGGATTGAAAGGATTTTGAGTTCAATTGGAGGGTCAATTTGAAGGATTTTAGAATTTTGGTCAATTTGGGCATGTTGGGCTAGGCTTGGGTCTAGATTGAGCTAGGCTTGGGCTAATTCCAAATTTATTGTTGAGAATGGTCTATAGGAATGTGATGAAGAGTTTTCAACATGAATTGGGTGCCAATGTTTGGGTTAAGGCAATCAATTTGGTGGAATTTTGAGGTATGACCAATTTAGGGCAAAATTGGGGATTTTTAGATTTAGATCAAAATTAAATGAAATTGAGGCCTCACCAAGGAGAATTGAAGGTTAAGTTTAATTTTTAGGAGTGTTATGAAAATTTTAGGATGCAAATTGAGACTAATGGAGTAGACCATGCGGTTCAATTTGGTGGAACCAAGTCATAGGCCAAACTTGGGGGTTTGACTTGTATCAAAATTGGGCTCATAGAATGAGCCAATTGAGCTTGGATTTGGTTTAGATTGGTCATAAGAAAGGTTAATTTGATTTTAGAATTGAAATTTGGGGAAATTGGGACCAATTTGATCGACATTTGAGGTGGATTTGGGGAGATTAGACCTTTTAAGAGCAATTTGGGGGTTTTGGACAAAGATGGTCAAATTGGTCAAATTGGATTATGTGGTAGTTGAGAAAAATTAAATTGGGAATATTTGGAAGGTTTTGGAAATTTTTAGGATTTTTTGGAATTTTGAGCTAAGGAGGGGCATTTTGGTAATTTGCTATTTTTTTGTGGTTTTGGGTAATTTGGGTATTTTCAAAAGGTTTGAAATAAATTTTGAACAAATTTGGGTATTTTAGGTAAATTTGGGAATTTTGGCCAAATTTAGGGTTTCAATGGTAGTTAGGTAATTTGGGGTTGTTTAGGGGTAAAAGGCCAAATTGGGTATCTTTGTTAGAATTGAGGAGCTAACCATCATAAATGAGCTATGGACCAATGAAAACCCCATTTGAGTCCTCTATGGACTGGTCTTAGTTAAACCTCAGCTTAGGACCAGTGGGTTTAGGGGACCATCTACATTAGTCTCCTGTTGACCTCACTTTTGGTTGAGGTCTAGAAATTTTTAGCCTAGGTCTAGCCATAGGACTTTCCTATTGACTAGTCTTAGAAAACTAGAAAAGGTATCCTCACAATTAGAAATTCAAAATTCTTCTTGCCATAGGACTTTCCTATTGACTAGTCTTAGAAAACTAGAAGAGGTACCCCACTATTAAAAACTCAAAACTCTTCTCTTTACTCAACTTGAAGTTCCACATATTGGTCCTAACCTCTAGCCCATAGAACTTTCCTATTGACTAGTCTTAGAAAACTAGAAGAGGTACCCCACCATTAGAAAACCAAAACTTTTCTTTTTACTCAACTTGAAATTCCACATAATGATCTTAACCTCTAGCATTTAGCAGACTCTTCTCTTTACTCAACTTGAAGTTCCACATATTGGTCCTAACCTCTAGCACTTAGTAGGTGGATCATTATGAGGGAACTCAAGGAGAGTTCCTATAGGGCTACTTGACCTTAGGATTGATCCTGGANATATATATATATATATATATATATATATAGGGTCAAAGAGCATGTGGATGCCACAGTTCGCCCCTATAAGGAAGTCTATGCATGTTATTTTGGGCATGCCTCACGGGACAAATTTTGATTCAACATTCTAAAAGATATGGTGAGCATGAAGCATATTACCAATACGAAGGGAAGTCACACTAATGAGAAGAATTATGTCTCAGAGACTCCTAAAAGTGAGTGCATTAAGGAAGTTCATGTAATAACTGAGCTGGAGCTAGAAACATTGTTTTCGTGGTCTTCTTAGAGGTTGTAGCTAGAAGGCGAGTACCACAAAACAGATGGCCTACTTACAATGATCGAAAAAAGTTGACCGATCGTACCTGCGCACCGTTCAGTTAATTACCAGTAATTGACACATCTTCCAGTAAAAAAAAAGAAGTGTTATTTCACAATTTATCTTTTATTATGACACAAATTTCTCTATAGTTGCCCCTGGTTCTACTGATCCTGAGGCAACTCGGTTTTGAGTGAGCGAACAAGATGTTAACAACAAAAAAACTCGTCGTCGTGGCGAGCAAACCAAATAGTGCCCTCTATGGGGAGCAAACAAAAAACTCATATCAGGGGCGAGAAAAAAAAATGTCTCCTTCGGAAGAGCAAACAAAACAATCCAAAAAAAAAAATCCCCTTCGGGGCGATTAAAAGAAATCTGTTCCGAGGAGAGCCAACAAAAGACTCCATTCTGGTGTGAGCAAAAAAAAAAAACTCTCCTTCGGGGAAAGTAAAAGGAATCCCCTTCAGGGCGAGCAAACAAAAAACTTCCCTCCAAACGAGCAAATAAAAGACTCACAACCAGGCCAACAAACAAAAGACTCCCCTCGTAGGTGAGCAAAAACGCCCTTCAGGGCAAGCAAAAAAAATGTCCTCCTGGGTAAGAAAAAAAAAATGTCATCCAGGGTAAGCAGACAAAAGAGTCCTCTCCGACGCAAACAAATAAAAGACTTCCCTTCGAGGGAGAGCAAATGAAAAACTCTGGGATGAGAGACCAACCAATGGTCTGAACTAGCAAATGCGATGGGTAAAGAATAAAACTCGAGTTGGATGATATTGCGACGTCAATTTATCTAGGAGTCGGGTTATCGGTCAGCACAAGCAACCAAATCAACACAAGAGAATACCTCAACACAACACTGACTAAAAAATAGATTCGAAAAAAAATGCTTCAAGATAAAGCAAAAGATTTCAGAACGGAGCACAGAAAGCGCCTAAATAGGTAGTATCATCAATGATTTATGTAATCATATTTTTGTTTTAAAATTTTTTATGTCCTAATTGCAGTTGTCACAATCAAGCAACATGAAAATCAAGGAACTTAATATGTACATCCAAAAATAGTTTGCATAAATCTCGAGACAATTTAACGGCCCATATAAAAAGAAGGATGATGAAAATGTGCCAAAAATAGGTTTTGACTATAAAAATGCACCATAAATACATGTAACTCTACTATTAAAGTTGGACATTAATCAAACGACCATAAAGACCTTTAACTCTTTTATTAAAGCAGGGCATTAATAAAAACATAATAACAATATGTAGATCCCTCATTAAAGTAGGGGCAAACATATAATTTAAACCAGGTCCCTCTTTCTCCTATAAATAGGGAGCTCACTACATGTAGAATGTGGCATCTTCTCACTTGACTTGTCTTTTGCAAGGAGATCTCTCTTAATCTCTTGTAATCCCTAGGAATACCTCAATTGGCCTCTATGGGGCAAGTCTATGTATGATATTGTATTTATTTTCCCTTCTTCATCTCTTACATTTTTTTTTCTCAAGGTCCCTACCATTATGATCTTTTGACATACCTCACAAGACAAATTTGAACACACTTTGAACATACAAATTTGAACATTATGATCTTTGGACATACCTCACAAACTCTGTGTGTGTGTGTGTGCATCTATTTATTTTAAGGTTAGTTTGGGAGTAGGAAAAGCTTTAATCTTTGGGTGAGCCAAAGATGACTTTCTATGGATTATAGGAGAGTTATCACAGGAAAATGATCTTGAATTTCAATTAATACTTGTTGAAAAGTTAACTATCATCTCTGTCGTACTTGAATGTGTAATAAATTGATTGAAAATAAAATGAAGAATTTTTAATGTTAAGTCCGCATGCTCACGGCGCAGCACTGTTAAAAAAACAGCAATGATTTATGTTACTAAATGGTGAAATCCAAAGTGGCCGAGAAGGATGCATGCCAATTCTAAATTTGAAATTAGCATATTAATATTACATTTGACATCAAAAAATTTATCATTACAGACTTAAATATATATTTATACTTCGGTATTAATCATACTTTAAAATTTATCCTCAATTATATTTTTATTTGCAGAATTAGACCATTTATTATATTTTAATTATGTATAAATATCAAATTATTAAAAATATTTATTAAAGTCAAATACTCCCTTGCCCCCAATTCCCAAAAACCTTGTCCCTTCTCNTAAATGGTGAAGTCCAAAGTGGCCGAGAAGGATGCATGCCAATTCTAAATTTGAAATTAGCATATTAATATTGCATTTGACATCAAAAAATTTATCATTACAGACTTAAATATATATATTTATACTTCAGTATTAATCATACTTTAAAATTTATCCTCAATTATATTTTTATTTGCAATATTAGACCATTTATTATATTTTAATTATGTATGAATATCATAATTATTTAAAATATCTATTAAAGTCAAATACTCCCTTGCCCCCAAATTCCCAAAAACATTGTCCCTTTTTTCCATGCACAAATTCTTAAAGCTCTTGTGTTCTCCCCATTTCACCTCAAACTCTCAAAAACTCGTTTACTCCTTGAGACAAAAATCATAGAAATTACATATAACATTTTCCAAGCATTACAATGAAATTCAGATATAATGCTTTTTTATAATATAATATAATGCATATGGTACCAAAAACTTAACTTTTCAGATTTAAAAGTGAGAGAGAGAGAGAGAGAGAGAGAGAGAGAGAGAGAGAGTATGGGGTTCTTTGTCTCCTATGTCAGCTTATATAAGTTTAGCAAACATGTTAATTCAATTATTAATGCTTAGTTCAACCTTAGATATTCAAGATAAACACTGATTATTCAAAAGTGATAATGGTAATCATATTACAAATAAATTTTATCTTAATAATTTCGAGACTTAAAAATAAATCTACACATAACATTCAATTGAAGCATTTTAGAATTAAAGTTCGAATGACGGTAAAAACAACAATTATATACATGTTGAATCCTAAATTCTTCATCAGATGAAATATGCCTTGAGAGTTAGAGCCGCAAGGAAGAGAGTAAGAGATAGAGGAGTCGGTAAAGAGTTCTTGAGAGAGAAGATTCAAGGGGAAAAGTTCATTTATTTATCGTTGGGCCTAAGGCCTCCTATTTATAGAAAGTTTTTTTGTACAATTATAGAAAAGAGAGAGCGGTTACAAAAGTCGCCCTTATTAACCAAAAGAACATAGCGATTATGCAATCCGCCCTTAATGTAGTTAATGTGCTAATCTAATACAAGATTCATTGTTGTCATTTAAGTTTAATACAACGGTCATTAGCGAATCGATGCATCTAGTTTGGTTGTCCAGGACGACCGATTGCATGGCGATCACTAGTATCGAGGCAAAACCGATCGATTGACTAGTTGTGACCTAGCACCTCTAAAAGAAGCTTGGGAAGCTCGGACCGTAAACGCGATCCATCGATTGAATCTCTTTATTTTTTTGGTCTTTTAAAAACTCAAAGTAGCCAGGTTGTTTGCATATATGTCATTGTCGTATGATTCTCCTTTCTAAATAAATCTCTCTCTCTAATCATATAAACGTTCTGAAAAGAAGAAGAATCAGAAAAGATGGGATATATTACGAAAATAAACAAATAAATTTAAAAAAGAAACATGGAGGGCTTAGGTACAATAATCCTCATGTGATAGGTCAAGAGTATACGTACAAAAAGATTGGTTCAAAATATCTCGAAGCATGATTTCCAAAAAAAAGTACATACATAAGACACCCATGACCAGAGAACCAAAAAGAACATTTTTGTTCTGGGGTCAATAGCACTCCCAAAGGAACACATCCCTTTCGTTAATTACGGCTTGAGGGATACCCAAAAATACACTCTATAAAATTAGACTTGCTTACATTATCATAACAAGTAAATAGGTCACCAAAAGGATGTTTATCTCGTAGGAGCATCCTGATGCTTTCAAAACTCTCGCTATGCCACAGAGCAGAAAATGAATCTCTCACATCCCAAAAGGGTAGCGGCTCATCGACATAAGGGTCCTACGAAATAACCAAGCCGACTCATAAGGTCCACACTATGCTTCATGGCATAGCCGAGCCTTAACGGCAGAGGATGAATCACCATAACACAAATAGGTGACAATATATCTACAATCGGTGCCTATAAGACGACATCAACGACGTTACAAAAGGATGAAAAGACTCGAAAGGGCTCAACAAAGGAGAGGTAGAGTGATCCTAATCAGGTAAAGAGTCGGTTCAGGACACCACGAACTCGTCATCCCAAGCTATTAGAACTCTATGTCTACTTGGTCGTGAAAGTAGTCGACCCAACACAACCAACGACACATTATCAGCAATTCGTTAATTGCATCATCCAAGAAGACCTCAGTAACCCTAAGGTCAAAAGAAGGAAACTCTAATCCTTTGACCTATAAATGTAGATCTCATAGAGGTGGATATTATACTCGTCAAATAACACGACCACCGAAAAAAAGAGAAAAGAGAGATCCAACTACAAAGCTGATAACAATCTCATAAAAGAATTATTCTTCATTTGGGTTAGGGAAGCATCTAACACCCTAATAGTACTAGAGAACCACTTAAATATAAAACATATACTTGGCCAGTCGAGTTCAAAAGCACGGAAGTTTCTCATCGGGACATGCACTGAAATAATGTAAGTCAAAAGTGTGGAGGCCTTATTAATAAGATTTGGATGAAGCCATGCATGAAACCAATTTTAAAATTGGCCTGAAGGGCATGCAGAAAAGTAAAGTGCAAGTTTTAAAATCNCGAAAGAAAGAGAAAAGAGAGATCTAATTACAAAGCTGATAACAATCTCATAAAAGAATTATTCTTCTTTTGAGTTAGGGAAGCATCTAACACCCTAATAGTACTAGAGAACCACTTAAATATAAAACATATGCTTGGCCAAGTGAGTTCAAAAGCACGGAAGTTTCTCATCGAGACATGCACTGAAATAATGTAAGTCCAAAGTGTGGAGGCCCTATTAATATGATTTGGATGAAGCCATGCATGAAACTCATTTTAAAACCGGCCTAAAGGGCATGCATAAAAGTAAAGTGCAAATTTTAAAATTTTGAAATATTATAATCTATAATATTGATCAATCTTAATCTTTTATTAGGATTTTTCTAAAAATTTCATAATATTTGGGTCCTTAAAGAGTCTAAATTATAACGTTGGATTTTCAGACAAACCACAATCAAATAATGATAAAAAGGCAAGTATACTACTCAAGGAAAGTAAAACAAGCCAAAATAAAATAAGAACAGGTTGAGTGTCATTGGGTCGGCAACATATCCCAGAAAATGCAAAAAAGGGCGGTTAGACTCATCATATACATATCCCGTTNCTTAAATAGTCTAAATTATAACATTGGATTTTCAGACAAACCACAATCAAATAATGATAAAAAGGCAAGTATGCTACTCAAGGAAATTAAAGCAAGCCAAAATAAAATAAGAACAAGTCAAGTGCCATTGGATCGGCAACATTCGGTTAGACTCGTCACATACATACCCCGTCCTAGATTTTATACATCAAAGAAAATGTGGAATTAAGATACGAGGCACGAGCATCTACTCCTCGTCCCCCCCATGTGGTTCCATGCATCATGCACCTTGGAACCAGTGCTTGTATTTTATTTTAGCTACATGAATCTCCAATAACTCTAAAAAGTACATAAGAAAATTCTAAAAAAAATACTCGACCTACACAAAATTCATGTTAGCAACAAGATATCTACATGCAACGTGGTGAGCGATGCCCGGTTGGAGGAGAGTTAAACATCACCTGCAAGCAAAAANCCCGTTCTAGATTTTATACATCAAAGAAAATGTGGAATTAAGATACGGGGCACGAGCATCTACTCCTCGTCCTTGCCATGTGGTTCCACGCATCATGCACCTCGGAACCAGTGCTACAGGAATCTCCTAGAACTCTAAAAAGTACATAAGAAAATCTTAAAAAAATACTCGACCTACACAAAATTCATGTTAGCGACAAGATATCTACATGCAACCTGGTGAGCGATGCCCGGTGGGAGGAGAGTTAAACATCACCTACAAGCAAACCGTTAGCTTTAAATCATTACATCTCCTCGTTGTTGGATATGACTCACTTAAAAAAGACCGCCACTAACATACAAGCATAAGTCTCACACCCAATAAGCACACAAAGCAGCACAGAAGGGATGCTTGTGTAGAGTAACCAAATTAGCAGAGAACTATGGCCAAGACATCAAAAAGACTACTTAGTAACCTAGTCCTAGCCAAACCCACAATCTAGTGGTGTATTCCTATCATAGCATCTAGGTGTGTACATAGTGCAAAGGTACAGTCTAGGTGTATGACATTGACTAGATGGTCACACTGGCCCCATTCTAAAAATCCAAGTGATCTAAATACGTCACTAAGAAGATGAAATTTAATATAAGTGGCCTCACATATGACCTAGCTTATATAAGTCTTAAAGTATAGTAGATAATACAAAATAGATAATATCCTTTTTTGTACTTTAAAATAGGACAATTAAAAGTGGATCTATAAATGCAAGTGACATAGTTTAGAGCCTTTGAAACCTTAACACAACATACACAAGTTGGTCATAGTATGAAAACTCACATTACTCACTGAGATATTCTCATTAGCAATGCCCATTTAAGTATTATGAAAAACAGTGGGTCACTCATCTAAACGAATCAACTTATCATCTAAATGGACTAAGTGATGCGCATGTGAAATGCAAATATGAGATAGCATGTCGCGGTAACTCAAGCGAACATGTGTGGCACACTAAGTGATTGAGTACAATCTGAACAATCCAATAGGTGTGGGCATTTACATTATATTCTAAAGGTGGTTTAGTGCGTTACAGTTGCCTAAGCGGACATGTGTAGCGCACAAAATAATTGAATATGATCTGAATGTTCGAACAAGTATGATCATTCATATTATACTCAAACATGTTTTAGCACACCAAGGTCACTCAACCAAACATATGTAGCATCCTAAACCACACTCAAGTCCATATATCTAGACTGTTGACCTCACTTTTAGTTGATGTCTAGTTCCTTCTTTAGAAGCCTAGGATCTAGCCATAGGACTTTCCTGTTAACTATTCCTAGAGGACTAGCCATGACACGCTCACCAATATTAATTCTAAACTCTTTTTTACTCATCTTGAAGTCACACATGTTGTAACTAACCTCTAGCACTTAGTAGGTGGGACCAATATGGAGGAGCTCAAGAGGAGTCCCCATAGGACTGTCTCAGCTTAGGGTTGACCCTGGGTGATGTGGCTTGGTCTTGTACACACATACTTGCACTTCACACTTCCACTTGAAACCTGGAACCCTAACCTACAAATGTCTAGTTCGGTTCCCTTGCCTCTTTGCAAACCCATGTGGGTGGTCCCCCAAACCCTTTAGTCTTTGGCTAGGGTGGATAAGACCAGCACGTGGAGAATCCAAAGTGGGGTTTCTTTGATCTCATGGCACCATGAGGGTTATTCTATGATCAACATTTGCATCAAACCTCAACCTCACCAATTACCCATTTTTGGCGTTTTAGCCCTAAACTTTCCTGAAATTACCAAATTATCCATGCACCCTACAAATTCAAGGTTGACCCAAATCCCTCAATTTTACTCAAAAATCATTTCAATCGATTCCATACCATCCAAATTACTCAAAAAACTCCAAAATTTTCAAAATTTCCAAAATACCCCAAAAATTTTCAAATTTACCAAAATACCCTTCATGGCCCAAAAATTCCCAAATTCTCCAAAATCATTTCAAATACCCCTAAAATCAATTCTTAACCATCCATTTGGCCTATTTTAACCAAATTGACCTACTTTGAACAAAATCCCCAAATTATCCCTAAGTGCCTAAAGTCCTCAAATTGCCTTCAATCTCCATCAAAATGACCCCAATTTTCACTCAATTCACTGCTGACCAACCCAATTTCAAAGTTCAAGTTCAACTTTAACCAAATTCAAGCCCAACCTCAAGCTTAAATTCCAAGCTCAAATCCATTGCCTCAAATTGATCTAAAGTCCAAAAATCCCCAAATTGAACTTCATGACCAATTCAATTCTCCAATTTCAAATTCACATCAAATTCTAGCATGTCTAAATCCAACCTCAATCAATTCTAATTCAATTTGATTAGCCCATGACTAACTTCAAAATCAAAATCAAGCCCACTATGCATGTTAAAAGCCCATACCCATATACTTTCCTAAAGGCCCATATTTAAAAGCCCAAATTGAGCCCACATTACAAAATTTCAATCCTTCATCATCTCATGGTATTTAAATCATTGATCATAGAATTATAACAACCATACCATGCATGCACATGAGACTTTACCCAAAATGAGCATGCTGACATTTCCTTTTAAAATTCATAAATTCCATTTGCATGAAACACTTTCATGGCCTCATACATGGCATGGCATGCCTCATGGAGCTTCCATGGGCAACATAAAGTCAAATTTGCCAAATTTGGAAAAGAGAGGTGACCACTCCCACTTCCTCCTTCATTTGGACTTTCCCTCTTCATGAATCATTTAAAGTCTTACCCCAAGCCCAAGCTAGCCAATTGACCTCATACAAACCTTCCTTGGGGTCAGTCCAAACACCCTAGCCACCAAGGAACCAAATCTAACCCTTGGACTAAGGAGTTAGACCCAACCTAGCCCCATTTACCCAAACCTCAATTCCCTCTTGGATATTCACCTTGGCGCTCACCTCAGACCAAATTGAATTGACTCTACAGTGCCACTGACTCCCCTGAGATCAGAAGTGACCTAACCCTGGCCGGCCACCACCTCAGCCGCATGAAAACACCAAGATCGAGAGGTCCCCAAAGCTTAATAACTCTCTTTCAGTAGTGATATAATTAATTTGAGCATCTCTTAAAGTTTTACTAGCATAATATATAATCTTAAAAATTTTATCATATCTCTGCCCTAAAACAACTCCAATTGCAAAATCACTTGCATTACACATTAACTCGAATGGTGTATCTCAATCAGGTGAAACAATTATAGGGGTGGTGATTAAGTTTTCTTTAATGTTTCAAAGACATTAAGGCACTCTTGATTAAAATCAAATTTTAATTTTTTTTTTTCAAAAGTTGGCATAAAGGTTTTGTAATTTTTGAAAAATATTTTATATACCGTCTGTAAAAATCAGCATGTTCTAAAAAACTTCTAACCCCTCTTACAGTAGTAGGTTGAGGTAGTTTAGCTATAACTTGAATTTTTGCGGGATCTACTTCCATCACATTTTCTGAAATTTTATGCCCAAGTAAAATTCCTCCTACAATCATGAATTGACATTTTTCTCACTTTAATACTAAATTCATTTTTTTACATCATTCTAGAACTTTCTCTAAATGATTTAGACATTGTTCAAATGAAGTTCCAAACACAGAAAAATCATTCATAAAGACTTCTTTTCTTTTTTAATTAAATCACTAAAAATTGACATCATACATCTTTGAAATGTTACATTTGCATTACATAAACCAAAGAGCATTCGTCGAAAAGTAAAAGTACCGAAAGACTAGTAAATATTGTCTTCTCTTTATCCTCAAGAGCAATAGGAATTTGATGATAACCGGTATATCCATCTAAAAAGCAGAAATATTTGTGCCCAGCTAGCCTAACCAATATTTGGTCTAAAAAAGGTACATGAAAGTGATCTTTCCTGGTGGCCAAATTTAATTTTCCATAATCAATGTAGATTCGTCAAGAAGTGACTTGTATTGTTGGTATTAATTCATTATTTGTTGGTATTAATTCATTATTCGCATTTGTCACAACAGTCACACCCCCTTTCTTAGGAACGCAGTGAATTAGACTTACCTAAGCACTGTATGAAACATGATATAGTATTCCAGCATCTAACTATTTTAAAATTTCTTTCTTAACAACTTCTTTCATCATAGGGTTTAGTCTTCTTTGAGGATAAGCTTTTGGTTCATGACGTTTTTTCAATAAAATTTTGTGCATATAATCGAATGTCTGATTTCTTTAATATCAGCTAACATCCATCTAAAAACTTTCTTATATTTTCTCAAAATTTCAAACAACTTTTATTCTTATGCTTCAGTTAATCCTGAGGATATGATAACAGATAATGTAGATAAATCTCCTAAAAAGGCATATTTTAAATGTGTATAAAGTGTTTTCATTTCTAGTTCAGGAGGTATCACAATCCAAGAAATCAAATTTCTGTTATTATCCATAGTATCTAACAATTCAAATTGTTCCTGAACATAATTTAATTCTTCATTACTCACTTTTATAGATTTATCTTTAATTATATCCTCATCTTCATACTCCAAATGTTCTTCTTCATTTTTTTTTCAATTGTATCTGTGAAATATTCATTGCTTAAATAATCATTAATATACATTCTGAAGAATTTATCATCTCTTCCTTTTACTCGGTATCTCATCCATTTGAGATATTAAATGTAACTTCTTGATCATTGATTCTCATTGTTAACACTCCTTTTTGCACATCTATCAAAGCTCTACTAGTGACAAGAAATGATCTCCATAAAATGATAGAAATTTCTTTATCTTCCACCATATTTAACACAATAAAATCCATATGAAAGATAAATTTATCAACTTTTACCAAAACATCTTCTATAACTCCTTTACGATAGGTAATCAAACAATTAGCTAACTGAAGAGTTACAGTAGTAGTTGGAATTTCTCCTAATCCCAACCTTCTGAAAATCAATAGAGGCATAAGATTAATACTAACTCCCAAATCACATAAGGCTTTTCCAAAAAAAGCTTTCTCCAATAGCACAAGGAATAGTAAAACTACCAGGATCTTTAAGTTTTTCAGGAAATTTTTTCTCAATTATGGAGCTACACTCCTCACTAATTGCAACAATCTCATTATCTGTAATTTTTCTTTTTTTATTAAGTACATCCTTAATAAATTTCACATAGCTTGGCATTTGTTCCAGAGCTTCAACAAATGGAATGTTTATCGTTAATTTCTTCAATATTTCTAAGAATTTTGTAAATTAGTTATCTCTGTTGTACTGCTTCAATCTTTGAGGAAATGAAGGTGGTGGTATTTCTACAGTAATTTTCATTGGTTTAATAAGATATTCTGAATCAAGATGAAAATCTTCGCTAGACTTTTCATTTTCCACCCCATCTCAACTTCAATCTCTTTTTGAACTTTTGTTTCTAACTCTTTTCCACTTCTCAGTTGAATAGCCTTAATTTGCTCATTAATATAATCTTTAGGATTAACTTTAAGATTACTAGGCAAAGTCCCTGAAGCTCTAATGCTAAGTGTAGTAGCAATACATCTATCGGCACAATTTTAGGGGGGTCCTGTGGAAGCTGTTGGTCACCAAAATCGGAATTCTGTTGCCCGCTTCAGAAGGGCATTTAATTTATATACATTTAGTTTAGAAAAATATGAAATCAAACCAATCTCATATCTTTCATAGTTTAGATGAAAGAGCACTACACCTCAGGCTATATATCTTTCTCGAAAGATAAACATTTGACTTGATAGTGAGGCTCAATCAAATAAACTAAATGTATGATATCCATTTGGTTTGCGAAACCATTTCATTATAAGCCGACAAGTTTTTTTATTTAATACAAAAAATTAAATAGGTTTTATATTAAGTTGAGTTCGGAAAAACTTCCTATAAGGGCAAGCCCCTATACGTAATTACATCTTAGATAACTGAAGTCACCTAAGAAAACTCTCGATAAATATCATGGGATATTGTCTTCAAAAATTTTAAAGGATAGGACCTTTTAAAGAGATTGGACAAAGAGGTGTGAAAGGAGAATGACTCAAATTTATAACATTTTATTTTTGGATTCCAAAAGAAGAAGAACTAGAGGATGCCACGGATCCTGAGGAGAACCTCAGTGACTTCCCAAACTATCCTACTATTTGGCTTCAGTTTTGGAGAATAGAATTATTGAATGTTACATCCTGCCAATTTTATTAATTACGGCCTACATTAGTGTGAAACGATCACACAAATAACCTGAGAGATGTGCAGATTTAGGTCGTGACGAACGACAACCTCGGAGTCCTAAAATGAGTTAGGGTTTATATTATATAGCAGAGCCATACAAAGGTCTAAAGATAAGTTAATGATTTTTGTCGCACTCGGCGGACAACCCCAAAATTTTATGGCTTGTTGTTTATTCTATGGAATGGTTCAGCTGGTGTAGACATGTTTTGCTGTTGAAGATGGTTGCCTGCCCAGGATGCTAGCTCCAAATTCCTCAAAGAAGTAAGTTTAAGTTTTTTATGTGTCGAGTCTTGATGTCAAATCAAATATTTTCTAATGTTCTGGTTATTTAAATATCACGGCATGAATTGGAAACTTAGGGAATGATTTTGAATAAATGGATGATGAGGAGAAAATTGTCATGTGGGCTTTTAATTGAACTTTGGGCTTTTTGAATGACTTAAAGGTTTGGGCTTTTAGAATTTAGGGTGAATTTGGGCTAACATTTGGGTCAATTAAATGTTTAATTTATGTAGGGAGATGACATGAAGAGTTTTGAAAGGGTCTCAAGTGATTTTGAATTGAATTGGAAGGCCAATTTGTGAGATTTGGACATATGATCAAAATTGGGGCTTTTTGACTTGGGTGAAATTGGACTTACAATTAGATTAAATTGGATTGAATTGGAAGGCCAATTTGTGGGATTTGGACATATGATCAAAATTGGGGCTTTTTGACTTGGGTGAAATTGGACTTACAATTAGATTAAATTGGGTTTGTACATGGTTTTAATTGGTATTAGGGATGTTGAATTTTGGTTTGGAATTGAAATTGGGCAAGATTGGGGTCAATTGGGCCAAGATTGAGGCTAATTTGGGGAAATTGAGCCTTTAAGGGCAATTTGGGACTTTTGGTCAAAATGGGTCGAATTGGTTAAATTGTTTCAATGTTGAAATTGGGAATATTTGGGATGATTTGGAATTTTGGAGAATTTTTGAACTTTTAAAAATTTTGAGTCATAAGGTGCATTTTGGTAATTTTGGCAAATTTGGGAGTATTTTGGGGATTTTGAAATTTTGGTGAATCTTAGTTAACTTAGGTAGTGGGGAATGCTTTGAGATGACTTTTGGGCATATTTGGGTATTTTGGGCAAATTTGGGATTTTTGTCAAAAATTAGGGTTGTTGAGGTATTTTGGTAATTTGGTGATCTTGGGCTATGATGGGAAAGTAAGTCATGAAGCCATGTAAAACCAATAGGAGTCATATGAGGACTCATTTTGGATGCTCAATATGTTGGTCCTAACCCTGTTAGCCAAGGGCTAGGGGTTTGGGTCCACCCATACCCATATGAGCTTTCCCAAAGGAGCCAAGAGACTAAATCAAGGGGTCTTAAGGTTTGGTGTCTGTGAAAAAAGTGTAGTGTGTGTGAAAAAGTGTAGTGCGTGTAAGCTAGCCTAACCAAGAACAGACCACCCAGGGTTAGTCCTAAGGCTTAACCAACCTATGGGAACTCTCCTTGAGCTTCTGTATTTTGACCCCACCTACTAAGTGCTAGAGGTTAGAATCAATAAGTGGAACTTTAAGTTGAGTAAGGAAGGGTTTAGAATTTCTAATGGTAAGGATTCCTTGTATAGTCCTCTAGGAATAGTCAATAGGGAATTCCTATGACTAGAACCTAGGCTACTAAGGAGAAAACTAGACATCAACCAAAAAATGATGTCAACAAATGGATCCCCAATAACTGTGGTGTGTCGGGCAAGCACACCGCACGTATTATCGTTGACCGACAAGATCAACAACACCAACACAGAATTCTAAGTCAACAAACTTAGAATGAAGAGGAGAATTGAGTGACAGTTGTTTCCCCTACGGAATTGACAAGTGAATATTCAATCGAAACCGAGAACTCGGAACTCTCACTGGGGATTAGAAAAGAAATGGTTTCAAATATCAAGTTTCAGGTGTTTTAGATGATGAGAATTAGTATTTAGGTGCTAACCCCGAGATGGAAATTACAATTCAGGTATCAATCCCGAAAAGAGAATCAAAATTTAGGTACCGACCTCGAAAAGATTTAAGTTGAGAATCAAATGTCTTACTCCATTTAAGGAGATCTTAAAATAGATCTTGAAAGATTTGAGTTGAGAATCAGATGTATTACTCTATTTAAGGTGGTCTTAAAACCGATCTCGAAAGATGAGAATAGGATGTCTTACTCCATTTAAGGTGGCCTTATAACTATCTCGAAGATTTGGGTAGAGAATCAAATGTCTTACTCCATTTAAGGTAAACTGATCTCAAAGGATGAGTATATGCTGTCTTACTCTATTTAAGGTGGTCTTAAGCCTATCTCAAAGATTTGGGTAGAGAATCAGATGTCTTACTCCATTTAAGGTGGTCTTAAACTGATCTCAAAGGATGAGAATAGGATGTCTTGCTCCATTTAAGGTAGTCTTAACCCTATCTCGAAGATTTGGGTAGAGAATCAGACTTACTCTATTTAAGGTGGTCTTAAACATACCTCGAAGATTTGGGTAGAGAATCGGATGTCTTACTCCATTAAGGTGGACTTAAACTGATCTCCAAGGAAGAGAATATGATTCCTTACTCCATTTATGGTGGTCTTAAACCTATCTCGAAGATTTGGGTAGAGAATCAGATGTCTTACTCCATTTAAGGTGGTCTTAAACCAATCTCAAAGGATAAGAATAGGATGTCTTACTCCATTTAAGTTGGTCTTATACCTATCTCGAGGATTTGGGTAGAGAATCAGATGCCTTACTCCATTTAAGGTGGTCTTAAACCTATCTCGAAGATTCGGGTAGAGAATCATATGCCTTACTCCATTTAAGATGGTCTTAAACCTATCTCGAAGATTTGGGTAGTGAATTGGTGTCTTACTCTATTTAAGGTGGTCTTAAACCGATCTCAAAGGATGAGAATATGATGTCTTACTCCATTTAAGGTGGTCTTAAGCCTATCTCGAAGTTTTGGTTAGAGAATCGGATGCCTTACTCCATTTAAGGTGGTCTTAAACCGATCTCAAAGGATGAGAATAGGATGCCTTACTCCATTTAAGGTGGTCTTATGTCTATCTCAAAGATTTGGGTAGAGAATCAGATGTCTTAGTCCATTTAAGGTGGTCTTAAACCGATTGAGAAGAAAAGCGCTGGGACTCACATCCAACCCAAGAGGTAGCATGAACGTATATCTGTCACACTAGGAAGGAAAGCTCTGGGACTCGTAGCCAACCTAAAAAGTGATAAGGAAAATATCTGCTACATTGGGGAGGATAGAGTTGGGACTCACATCCAACCCAAGAGGTAGCGGGAAAATATATCTGTTACGCTGGGAAGGAAAGCTCTAGGACTCATATCCAGCCTAACCAAGGAAAATATCTGCTATGTTGGGGAGGAAAGCGCTGGGACTCACATCCAGCCCAAGAGGTAACAGGAAAATATATCTAAATCTCGGTACTGACCCCGAGAACAACTTGAAAACAGTGTAAGAGAATTTGCGGTGTTGAACTCACAGACATGTGACATGTGAAGATTGACATCAGTGAAGAAAATTTTGTAAGACTTTGTGCAGAGTGTGAAACTTCCGAGGAATGTGAAGAAATTGGTGCAGACAAAAATAGTCGTGCTGCGCAAGCAAAGAGTATGAAACCTCGAATTCGAGAGAAATAAACTCAACAAATTTATCATTTTCTTTTCTTGTTTTCTTTATCACATTTAATTGTCAAAGTATATTTTCAAAATTTAATTTTCATTGGTTGATCTTCAAAAACAAGTTGAAATTTTAATATTAAACTTTGTTTATATTTTTCTTCGTTCATTATAATTTGAAACCAACGTATAGTTCCACGGATCTTTATCAATCACACAAAAGGACAATTTGACAAACATGTTGAAATCTGAAAGAAATTTCATTAATCTGCTCCAAACATGTGTTACAAACTGAGTACATGCTGAAAGCATCAAAAGAGACAATCATGTTGAATACATCTGAAACATCACATGCTTAATGCATATCATATATGCTGCTCTGACGCAATACATAAGGTGACAAAAAAATGTCAATCTGTCCTCTGTGGGACCAGCTTCTGATCAAGTTGACCTACTAAGCCATGCTCTAGGATAAGAATTCATTTTACGTGTGCTTAGAGGTGCAACCATCTCATAGCTCGTACGGGCGCAACTCCTTTAACACTGGATCTGGTCTGAACCCATATGACATCTTGTTATTGTTCATCCTTCTGAGAGTCACAGACACTCTCCGGTGTCGTACCCCCGGAATGCAATGCTTAGCAAGGTCTAGTCCATTTCCCTTAAGAATCAGTACTGAACCCATCGATAGTGGAATTGCAACAGATCCTCTGAACTCCCCAAGTCCGATAACGTCCATTTCCTTTCCGAATAGTATATTACTCTTGCTCATGAAGGACACCGTGCAGAAGGGCCTTACAAAATCATTAAGATCTATGTGCGGGGGAATGCAATCGGTCGGTATTATACTCTATCTGACCATCCTCTTAATCAATCTCTTTATTTCAGAAGGCGGCTCCCTCATCTCCACATCTGTAGGATACCATGTCTAACTTGGCTCCGTAGGTGATGGAATATATGACTCAGTGTCCGGGAAAGCTAGTTCCTGACATCCTGTGTCGGCGGCTATGAATTCCTCAAAAGAACTGTAGTGGTCTAAATGGAAAACATTGCATGTTGAGCATTTCATGAATGCTCCTTCAGTTGATGCTTGTGTAGGAACCTCGATGTTGCACATCGGGTAACCCCTGTAAAGTTTATCTGGTACTGCCGGTAGTATCTGCTCTGCAGGAAACTCGGACTTGTCCTCTGGAGCAGGCAAACTAGTAGAAGTCTCTCTCATGCAAGGATCATAAATCCCCCCCAGGAATTGGGGTAAGTGTATTTTCTGCCTCTTTCATGCGTCTCTTTTCCTCTAATAGAAAAGCTCTGTGTTTGCAGCGATTAGCATTTCTGCGTTGAGTTCTTAACGGTGCATCTGGCACCCTTTTTTCATCAGCACCAATTAAATGGACGGCAAACTGTTGGTCCCCTCCATTGGATTATGTTGTGTTATCACATTCTTCCTCTTTGACAAAGAGTCTTCTTTTGTACCGATCCTCAACTGTGACGCTAGCCCTTCCTTTTCTTGGCGGCTGATTATGTCCATCAGGGGACCCTCATAGTTTACATTGACATGACCGAATTCAAAGTCAAAATTTATGATGCCACCCTGAGTTGCCCTTTCTTTGTTCAGTGTGAGATTTAAGCTGTCTCTAAAGGTGAAAATCAGCATTCGTCCCGACATTTTTTTGAAGAAGACAAAAAAATATCAGTGCGCTGAAATTCAGCATGAACAAGAACAAAAACGAAGCACTTATTAAACAAAAAAATTAATTTATACATGCGCAAAATTTATTTATGTGACCTAATTTAATTTAATGAAATTTCAAAATCAAACACAGAAGAAGGAAAATAAAGTGAGCAAATTCCAAAATTTTAATTTTATTGAGGTTGGTTTATTATAAAATTTTGGACCCAGTCACAGTCGCATGTCAAAATAAATAACCCCGGAATAATCAAAATTCTAAAAGGTTGGTTTCAAGCAACGTCACATCGGGTAATAAAGCTTCAAGTAGCAACAATTGACTGACAGCATAAGTCTTTCGCATCGGAAATCCACCAACTGGTAAGCTCCTCCCTAATAAACTTCCTCTATGACGAATGGTCCCTCCCAAGTTGGTTCAAAATTTCCACCTATTTTACGATGCGCAAGAATAAGCCTGTTGAGAACGAAAACAAGGTCACCAACTTTGAACACCCTTGGGCGGACCAACTTATCATGAGCCTGCACCATCCTTGCTTAGTAGAGTTCCAAATGTTGTTGTGCTTCTAGCCATTTTCCCTCAAGACTTTCCAATTCTTCAAGTCTGAGTCTTGCACTTTCTTTGGTTGTAATTTGATTGGTGACGGCGACTATGAGAGACGGTGTCTGGACTTCTAGCGACAGTATGGTCTCGGACCCGTACACAAGCGCTTATGGTGTACATTTAGTGGGAGTTTTGAACGTTGTACAGTTGTCCCACAAAGCTTCTAATAGTTTATTATGTCAATCTCTTTTATTTTCATCCAATGTCTTCTTTAAGATTTGCACGAGCATCTTATTGAAGGCCTTGACTAGTCTGTTTGCCTAGTATAGTAAATCATAGAGTACATCTAGTTTATCCCATGTCTTTTGACGAAGTTGTTGATCTTTGTGCTCTTGAAGGTTGTCCTATTATCAGAAATCACTCTGCGCGGTACACCAAAATAATAGGCGTTCTGGCTTTTAAAAAATTGCATAACATGTTGTGTTGTAACCTCTCGTAATGGCATTGCCTCTGTCCACTTGGAGAAGTAATCTATAGCGGTGAGAATAAATCTGTCCCTTTGAGGATGAAGGGTCTATCAGATTTATTATGTCTATGCCCCAACACTCGAGGTCACCAACTTTGAACGCCCTCGGGCGGACCAACTTGTCATGAGCCTGCACCATCCTTGCTTGGTAGAGCTCCAAATGTAGTTGTGCTTCTAGTTGTTTTCCCTTGAGACTTTCCAATTCTTTAAGTCTGAGTTTTAAACTTTCTTAGTGACGGCGACTATGAGAGATGGTGTTTGAACTTCTAACAGCAGTACAGTCTTGGACCCGTACATAAGCGCGTAAGGTGTACATTGAGTAGGAGTTCTAAACATTGTACGGTATGCCCTCAAAGCTTCTAAAAGTTTATTATGCCAATCTCTTTTGTTCTTGTCTAATGTCTTCTTTAAGATTTGCACAAGCATCTTATTGAAGGCCTCGGCTAATCTGTTTGCCCTAGTATAGTAAATCGTAGAGTACCTCTAGTCTATCTCATGTCTTTTGACGAAGTTTTTGATCTTTGTGCTCTTGAAGGCTATCCTGTTATCGAAAATCACTCTACGTGTACACCGAAACAATAGGCAATCTGGCTTTTGAAAAATTACAGTACATGTTGTGTTGTAATCTCTTGTAATGACACTGTCTCTGTCCACTTGGAGAAGTAATCTGTAGCAGTGAGAATAAATATGTCCCTTAGAAGATGAAGGGTCTATCAGACTTATTATGTCTGTGCCCCAACACTCAAATGGTCACAGGGAAACGGTGGGATGTAGCACTTTCGGAGGTTTGTGTAAGAAAATCCTATGCACATGACAAAGGTGACGTCTTCTGGATGTATCCATGCAATTGAATATCATTGCTGACCAATAATATCTGAGTCTCTTGATCTTCATTTTCATCTTCGACCCTGACTGGTGAGCACCACACAATCCGACATGTACTTCTTTGACAATATTCTATGCTTCGGACATCGTAGCCACATCTGATCGAACGATTTTCTATAGAGGACATCGCCCACTAGAGCATATGACATAGCTCTTCTCGTGATGTGGTATGCCTCATACATATTTTTTGGTAGTTTTTCAGTTTGCAAATATTCTATTAATGGCTTGCGCAAATCTTCGTTAATGCCAGCAATTGCAATCATCATTCCTTCTTCTTTTTTGAGTTTCTGTAAGTAGTCGAGGTCGATTTGAGATAAAACTCATCGTCCTTGTACTTTAATGTCGATGGAATCCTCTGGTGGACNATGTCTTGATGTTTGCAGGCCCAATAGGTCTCTGAGGCTCAATCCTCTCCTCATTAGGTCTAAAATCAACTCATGCCTGCTCACAAAGTGTGTAAATAAAAGCAGGTTGTGTCAATCCACCATAAGTCTCTCCCAAAGTAATAGATCGAGTGTTCATATAAATAATGTAGCCCACATTTATGTCCATAACTTGATGAATACAGTAGTTCAGGATGGCTCTATCTTTGGTCACCTCACTATGATGTTTAATCAAAATCATTCTTCTAGAAATAAAATAATTTCAGGCCTTAGATACTACATTTAAACTAGTACGGGGAAAGTTAACTTTAAATCCATTTTTTATTTTCCAAGCCCCTTTCTCACTAGTCAGAAAAGAAATAACTTCATCTAAAACCTAATCTGTAACAGAAAAATAATGATACTGGCANAGTTTAGTTTTTTTTATCTTTCATCAATAGTTCTATGTCCATGGCGGCTTGTCGTCCCCTCTTCTTGAAATCAAGCTTTAAATGTATTGCGAGCCTCTCTTGTTAAGAGTTTGTTGTGGGAAGGTAGATCTAATTTTGCCAAATAAAAAGGAGCGGAGAAGATCCTTGCATGAAGTACTCGAAAATTTTTTATGGATCCATCAAATTAATGGTTGAGAAATTTACATGCATAGCACACTTTTATTATGCTTTACAAATCAAAATCTAAATTTTGATATTTACTAATATAACGCTTTTATGTCACGAGCAAATCAGAGCATTTGTTCAGGAAGATATATTTCACTTCAGAAAATTTAATTTTACTGATTTTTGTTATGTTATGTAAAAATATCAAATTTCAGTTTTTAGATGTATAATTGTATAAGAATTACATTGTATATATGTAAATTCCCCATAATGGATGAAGTGCTACGCAAGATCTTTGCATGTGATTGCAAAATTGTAGAGGACGGTAATTTTTATGTGTTGTGTGCCGGAAAAATCACAGCGATAGAATATTCATTTAATGTCTTAACATTGTATAAAAATTCAATACACGTACATATAATAAAATATTCTGAAGGGAGAGGCCATAATTTTTTCATGGTGAAAGCTCTGCGATGGAAAAAATTACAAGACCTAGACTAGTCAAAGTAATTCTCTATATGGTTCTAAGTACTAGAGCAAATCATTCTCTCTCGATAAAGAGAACTGAGTTACAACCTTACACTAAAAATTACACTGTCTTTATATAGCTAAAAAAATACAGGAGTAAGGAAATTCTATGGCGCTCGTAGTCTGGCTACAACGGGTGCAAGTAGTGGTCATCAACGTTCAGTGGTTAGCAGTTCCACGTGATTGCAGGTAATGGTCAACAATAGCCAGTGACTACGGAGGCTAGTGATCGACGATGACTGGTAGCTACAGAGGTTGCTAGTTACTCGACCAGATTTCTCTCAAAAATAGGCTCGGAAATTTCACCTCTTATTCTTGTCTGCTCCTTTCCAAGTACGAAGAGGGGCCCTACTTATAGCTTTTTTTGAAGGGGCTGTTTTTTCTTTTTGTGCATAACATTCCTAACCTCCTGATCAGATGGTTCATACTGGTCCCCTTGATCATATGTGATTTTATAAGAATTTGGGTGCTTCAATGTCCTCAACATTAAGCAATATTATCCTCATTAGATTCCTCTCACTGTGAAGCTCAATTCAACTATAAACAAGTCAAATTTAAAGTTCATTTGATCATTCAATTGACGATCCAAATCCTCTAATTGTGCTTTAATGACTTAATCTAGGCTTAAATGAGTTCGAATTGAACCAATTTTATAGTCGTTTGGTTTGTCTTACCGAGACAATCAATTTGATTATAAATTTGAAGAAATTGATGCTTGAATGATCATGAATTTGAATTTAAAAGATCTCGTATAAAAATGCATTGAGGTTCATGCTTCATCATAACAATTATCCCCTAGTATTATGCCATGTAGATTTTGTCGTCCAAAAATAAACAGGTAGTATTAAAAAGCCTTTGGTCGTTCCAAAATGTATACTTTCAGGATAATTGAGTTGTTTTGGATGATCTTTGGAGTTCTAAAGATAACAAAATTGAGTACAAAATGTTAAAGAAATAGTAGAATGAATATTTTTGGAGAAAAAGCACTTTATTGTGTCATTATTGCCACTTTGCAACAATTATGTGTGTTTGGTGCGGAAGTATTGTAGTGCATGGATGCTCCTTCGTTCGAGGAGGAGTACACCAACCTATGCTTGAGCGACGACAAGTTCATGTAAGTGTAAGAAAGAGGCCTCTGGTGTGCACATGCGTGGAACTAGCAGGCAGATGTGCACCTATGCACGCCTCTTGTGTGCTTGTGCACACAGATAAGAGTATGTGAATTCTCAAGTGTGTGCGCTTGTGGAATTAAGTGCACTGGTGCTCGGGTGTGTAGTGAGTGTATGTGATGGTGCATGTGTGGGAGAAAAACATGCACGGGTGTTGTGGGGGCATGTGATTGGGCTTGGAAGCAATTAATGGAGCAGTTACACATGCATGTGGGTACCGTTGTGCCTATACAATCTCAGGCAGTCATTGCTACGTGGGTTGTGTGGGTTTATAGAACAGTTCCAAAGAGCCACAGAGGTATGCAGGTGAGTGGCGAACAACGTGTGCATAAGCACTTAAGAGAATGAGTAAACGTGCAAAGGAGCAGGTACAAATTTGCACACATACATAAACCTTCAAGCGCAACGAGTGGTTAAGCAGTTGCTACAGTAACCAATCACCCATTACTATATATAATCTACAAAGGGTATGGGTCTTCACAAACTCTTCAAATTGAAGTTCTTGGTGATCTTGTGTCCTATTTTCAGAAATTAATGCATACAAAGTTCAATTTCTTATAGCCCTTAGGTGGTTGTTACCTTTCCAAGTCTAGGCTAATTTAGTAGATTCCTGTTTAATTAGTTCCTACATATAAAAGGAAGATTTTGTGTGTTTTTTTTTAATTCTTATGTTCAAAATATCATGATCCCTTTGAAGGCCACAAAAAAAATCAAATTACTGACAAGATAGCATCAGCAATTAGTTATGACAATTTCATATTCATTAGCAAGAAGTTCCATTTTTTGAGAGATATGATGCTTAAATTGCTTGGTTTTTGATTGAGCTTGTTCGCCTCCACCCTATCATAGTTTATGTAGTGAAACTTGCCTATTGGCCTTCGATTTCCACCTGTGCTTGAATTAAAGGATGTTCTATCAGTGAATTGGGTTTGAATTTCTCAATTTTCTAGTTGGGCCCTGTCGAAACATCTGAGATTTTGGTCAAGATAGACAAGTTTTTTGGTGGCGTGTATGATTGTATGTGTTAAAAAAATTATTAGATCTTTGAATGATAGAATCATTAAGAAATTTGTATATCTAATTATTTTAATGAAAAATGAATGAAGCCTTGTGGAAGTTAAGAAAAACTTAAAGTGCTTCCAATTTTCATTCATATGAGGGTAGATGATGTACTAAGGATGGTTGATTTATAAGATATCAAAGATATGCAGTTTTGATGTACATCACAACAATATTTTTGTGAATGAAGAATTTTTATTCAAAATAAGCATTTGTATTCATTTCATAAGATCTCGTGCCATGATGTTGATGAAGTATGAAAAAGAGTTTCATAAACCGACTCTTTACATTCCCCTCAATGCAACCCTTGCTTGATAATGATTGTGAGATTCATCCTCTAAACCACAGTAAGAAATATGATAGGGTGAATATACATCCTTTGAGTGTCCCTTAAAAATTCATATTATAGAGGAGGTGTTGAACCACTTAAATAATAAACTTTAATGAGCTAAAAATATGTAAGTTTCCATTACACATGTAAAATTTTTTTATTTTATGTTGCTTTCGCTTATCTGACATAAAGCTATTTATTTTAAATGACAAAAAGATTGTTCTTAAGGTGGAGCTAAATTTTTCTTTAAAAACGTGAAATTTAAAATTTGTGAAATCCAAATTCAAATTCCTTCAGGGTGAAATCAAGCAATTGTACATTTACAAGGTTGAAGATGTTGCGACCTTAGAAAGCTAGTTGATAGAGTGTAGAATTATGCTTTCTACTATGTCAAATTCCTTCTCCTTATAACATATTGATCAACCGAAGACTTGAAAAGGCCTGGTGGTGATTCAAGCTGATTTTAGTTAAAGTATTAAGCTATTGAAAGATATTAAAGTGAATATGTTCAGACTTGAAGAGGAGAAAATGAATTTGTAGCTAGAGAAGGAGTTTGATATTGTTAAAGCTGGATTAAGCACTATGGAATGCTTCAAAAATTCTATTGAATTTAAAAGCATCAGTCAAAATCACATCTAGTAGACTCATGACCATATTTATTATATTAAAGTAATAGAGCTACAATATGAATACATTGAGAAAGTACTCATACAAGAATTCTTGAAGGTGATTCGTGTGGTGCACAATAAGATTAGAGCTAACATCAGGGGTGGCATTTCTCTCTGTTAGACATTTGTAGACACCCCCCTCTCTTATTCAGAGGTGAAGAAGTTAAGTGCGATTTGTCAGAGCACACCTCTATGAGGGTGATGAAGATGCTGATGTTTGTTAGTGTTTTTTTTTTGGAAATCTTTGAAAGATTCATCCAACATAAGGATGAGTAGATCAACCACATGAAAAAAATATGGAAGAGTCATTAGGATAATGCTCCAGAGTCAGCCTCAGTTTCTATACATAACTCTTGCGGAAGCAAACTAGCTAGAGATCATTCAAATTGCATATAAGAAGAAAGTGTTCACCTCTGCCAGTAGAGATGAGAAACTAAAGAAAGATTCAATACAAAGTTTGATACTGGAAAAGAGTATCAAATAGAAGGTTGAAGAATAGGTGAGAGAGACCCTGATAAACTCAAATAGAGGGGAAAATTCTAATGGGTAGACCTTTTCTAAAGGACTTTGATGGCGTACAAAATCCCAAGGGTTTTGTACCGTCATCATTTAAGAACTTTGATGGAATTGGGAACCCGTGACAACATTTTGCACACTTCCGGGAAATTTGCTACAATGTGGAGGGTTGCAAAGCATTGTTGTTCCACCAGTTTGTAGAGAGTCTCTCAAGAGTGGCCTTTGACTAGTATGCGGAGCTGCCCAATTACTCAGACATTCGCAGAGTCGGAAAACCTTTTTATTATAGGCTTGTTGGGGCTTAGCACCACACCACAATAGGTGATCTTGTGGTAGAGAAACAGAGGTCAACAAAAACATTAGTAAGAAGAATTTGAGTATGAAATGTGAGCCAAAGCTCAAAGAACAACATTGCGATGGAGATCTTGCTGAAAAGCACAAACCATTGGATTTTCTAATCAAATGATTTGTAATCAAGACATTTAAAAAGCTACTCAGGAAGTCTAAAGTCTTTAAGAAGAACCTAAGAAACTTGGTTTTCTAGAAGAAGCTAACAAGTCGAAGCCAATAAAAGAATTTGAGAAAAGTCTAAAGTTGTGGTAGCAGTCGATAGAGGCAAGTGGCCAATGCAGATACAAGCTGAACAAGCCTAGCAGACATATCAACATCCTCAGTAGTATGATCAACATTCATTCTAATAAAGGTCTTATCCCGACATATGGAAGGCAACACCCAACCATGACTGATCGATTGAACATGATATACTATTTTAGAGATGAAGTGGTCGGAAAGATATTCTGTAATCTGATTAAGATGCATGAGTTTAGATTACATGAGCTAAAGATACTAGACAAGGTTGGCAAGAAAGAGCCCCCGAGATACTGCTCATACCATAGATTGCTTGGACACACCATAAAGGATTGTTTAAGTTTCAAGAATTTACTCAAGAAAAAGTATATGAATGGTAACATAATAATTCTAAAGGAGTATTTAATGGAACTTGAGAAAGGTTCTATTAATATGATTTCAATAAAGGCAATCATCTCGATCGATCCTTACAGAACCAACGATGGATAGAGTGCAGTCTAGACGAAGTACTCCAAAAAGATATTAAACTAGACCAGACTACCTTAGTGCATGCTTCAATATAGAGTTTGAAACCTGCTAAGTTGACACTATCAATTACAACAGAGGACCTACCATAGGAGCAGACAAAGAAGAAAGAAGTAGAAGTGAAGATGATGATGTAAAGAGTAGAGTGTGAGCTGTTTTTCCTAGTTGTGGGAGAAATACCTCAAATTGATGAATCTGTATGATTATTTATTTATTTATCCCTTTGGGTAATGCCAAGAGTTTTGATTTCACCTATGGTTTGACCATCTCTAGTAATATTTTAAATCATAAAAATAAATTTAATTCAAATTTTAATTATAATGACAATTCTCAAGTTTAAAAAACCTTGACGGGTCCGATAATAATGAAAAATGAGATATTTACGATATGAGTTACAATAGCTAGGACAATGAAGTACCTGTCTTTAATTTTCAAGGAACTCTAGTCACAATCAACTTAGTGTTCTTGAATTCAAATATGCCTCTAGAAGAACCAATTATAGCTTTGGAAAAGGTGTCACCAGATACAACCAAAGAATTGGAGGAAGTAACATATATAAATTTTAGAAGTTGAAAAGTGTTACCTTGAAGAGAAACTCTGAAAGATAAAGAAAAAAGTAATCGTTCATGAAGAAATAGCTCCCTCGATAGAAGAAACGCTTGTCTCAAACAAACCGGAAAAACCAATAAAGCTTTTAGCTAAGGTAAGCATTTATGATGCCCTGATATTGTCAAATGATATGAGGGAAGCATTGATCAAGGCCTTACTTATTCCAGAAATTTGCTTAGCACAATTAGCTAGCACCTCCTTACATGAGGTTTGTTTGTTGAAGAAACAATTAGGAGTCACTTTCATAGAAAAAGACTTGCTGCTCGAAACCACCAACGATAATCGCCCTATGTGCATCTCCGTCAACATCAACAAATTCACGCTCTCTAGGGTGTTAGTAGATCTAAGAGCATTCATTAATATAATGAATCTACAGACATTGTCATACTTAGATATCATACTCGCAAGCTTACCACTGGCAAAATGATGCTAAAGGCTTATAATAGAAAGGAGATAGAGCTCTTGGATCAATCACACTATCGTTGAGGATCGATGATTTAGTAACGACCGTAAATTTCCATATCACTCTTAAAATTCATTTAATGCCCTAGTAAATTAACCATGAATTAATGAGTACAAAATGGTCCCTTCATCTCCACACCATTGTATAAATTAGGATTGATAAACATTCTTAATAAATGAAGTAGGTATTCAAGAAGATGCCACTTGCTACACTGTCTTAAGAAGGCAATCTTTTCTAGAAATGTTATGCCAAATATATTTAATGATCTAAAAGAACAACAAGATCAGGACCATACAATTCCAGTTCAACAATCTACCATTGCTCCTCTACAACAAGATGATGGAAACTCTTTTAGCACTCGCATCCAAGATCAAGGTTGGGGATAAGAACAAGGAAGAAATAACAAGGTTGTTGAGTGGAAGGATCCACTCATCATCATTGACTTGGAAGATAGCTCCAAGGAGCAAAAAAAAGGAGAAGAATGCAATGATAATAAATCAATGGAAGCCTCAATTTGAGATATCTTTAGAAAATAAAGAGAAAAGTGAACATGAATCAATTTATGATAAAATCAAGCACTAGCACAGGCCATGACCTTAACTCTGATTTCTGATACACAAAAAATATATGCATATTTAGACTTATATTTTATTACTCATTTTTGGTGATATTGCGCTTCAGGAAGGTTTTTCTCATGTTTTATTATAGGTTGTTGATTTTTAGGACTTGAAGCAAAAAGGATGGAATTTGGAGTCAAATGACATTTTTGAAGAAATACTTAGCGCCAACGGTGCCAAGATGGATGCTGACAGCGCAAACCTACAGAACTGAGGCCAGAATATACTCAGCGTTGACGGTGCCAGGAGTAGTGTTGACGACACCAGTAGTAGTGCCAACAGCGTCAGGAGCAGCGCTGATGGCGCCATTTGACAGAGAACACATAATTAATTCATGGGACACTGGCGCCAACAGCTCCAGTATGGGCGTCGACGATGCCAATATCGGTGCAAGATCTATTTCTAGAAGATTCAATGAATTTGGATGCTTTCTGAAGAGTCCATTAGGCTCGATTTAGGGCAAAAACTGATCAGAAATTCTCTTCCACTCCCCTCAACCACATAGAGTCCATTAGTCATTTATTTCTTTAGAAATTTGAGTTTTCGTGGTGAGTTTAAGTGTGAATTCTTTTCTAAGTGTTGTTAGAGAGGGAGATAAGTGAGATGTTTCTTCTTCCTACATCTTCTAAGAGAGAATCAAGAGTATTGTAAAGAGAGAAAGAGTCCAAGAGAGGTTACAAGGGATTTGCTTTGAGAAAGAGTTTCAGGTAAGTGTTGTTTGTTTATTATTATTGTATGAATTTTTTTATATATAAAACTTTTGTTTTGTTGCATCTTTCTCGTGAAGTCTGAGTAGTTTTCTTTATCTTTCTCTCTACTCTGAGATATGGTGAAATGAAGAGATAATTTGGATGTGCCAATTTTAAAATATAAAATAAATTGTGATGGTTTTTCAACTATGTTCTTAATTTTTTTTTCGATCTGGTTAATTGAAAGTTAAAATATATTGTGAAACATATGATCCGGGAAATGGAGTATGAGTTCTACAACAGAGTGACAATCACATTTAATTCCATGGAGGAGTATTTTGTTCATGGAATTAAGTGCAAATAAATAGGGAAATATACATTGTTGGGCGCATAATTAGAGATTTTACGGTGAAAGACTAAAATCCCCAATTTGGTCTTAGTGTTTAAGAAATAAAGTGAGCGTTAGCCTTCAGGGGAATGGAAGTGGGAGCTCTGGAGTGAGAGCCAGTATCCTCCCAGCCTAACCACAGATTTATGGACTAAACCTGAGATTAGCCAATGATTCTCTATAACACTGAATCAGGGTAGAGAATAAAAATTGCTCCTATTTGACACAATACATATTTAAACCATTTATCTCATCTCATTTTACCAAATACTCATTGTAGTGGGAAAGTTGCTTTTTCATATTAGATAACTTCATCACATCAACATAGTTTGTTAGTTACTGTTTAAACTTTGCATTTCAGCTTTGCTAGTAGTTAATAATTTAGTTATGATAGTACATCAAATATTTAAAATTAGTGACAGTAATTTTATTTTATTGCTCTGAATTTCCTAATTAATTTATTACTTCAAATTTAAACCTTTCATATGGGATCGATATTTGAAGCTTAAACAAAAAGTCCTGTAGTACTCGATAACGATACGTATACTTGCATAAAATCCCTACATAAATTGCTTATATTTCTTATTCATAAAATAACGCATCAAGTTTTTGGCACCGTTGAATAGCGGAGTCAACTTTATATATTTTGCACAACTATATCATTGGGATCAAGTTTTTGGAGCTGTTGCTTGGGGAAGGTAATGGTAAATTAAATAGATTTAGTAAATTAGAAAATTTAATGATAAATATNCCTGCTATATATATATATATCTATATATATATATAGACTTAAGAGTATTTTTAAGAAATTTTTCTTTGCTTATTTTATTTTTTTATGCAAAATATTAGATCTGAAGGTTTAGTACCTTACGATTCAGAAAACGTACTATAAGAAAAAATCAAAAACAACAAAAAGAGATTAAAAATTTGAACAAAATGGCGAATAACTTAGATAATCAAATAAATGAAAAACGACAAAGACCTTTAAGAGATTATGCTAATCTTACAGCAAATGAACTTCAATTGACTATTCAAAATCCTGTGTTGCTGCTAATTCATTTGAGTTTAAACCTGCTATTATCCAAATGGTACAAAATAATCAGTTTGGAGGAAAATCTTGCTAGTTTTCTTGAAATATGTGCTACTTTTAAATATGATGGAGTGTCTAATGATGCTATTAGGCTTAAACTTTTTCCTTTTTCATAAAGGGATTCTTGAAATATGTGCTACTTTTAAATATAATGGAGTGTCTAATGATGATGTCAGGCTTAGAAATTTTCCTTTTTATTTAAGGGACAAAGCTTAAGCTTGGTTAAATTCATTTAGCACCTGGATCTATCAGAACTTGGGGAGAACTATCACAAAAATTTTTGGCTAAATATTTTTCACCCTTGAAAACGGCTAAACTTAGAAATGATATTACATCTTTTTGTCAGTTTGAAGGGGAATCAATATATGAAGCCTGGGAAAAATTTAAGATCTTCTTACGAAGTGTCTACATCTTTTTGTCAGTTTGAAGGGGAATCGATATATGAAGCCTGGGAAAGATTTAAAGATCACCTTAGGAAATGTCCACACCATGCTTTACTAGATTAGTTAATAATTCATACTTTTTAAAATGGATTAGTATGATCACTTATATCTATAATAGATGCTGTTGCAGGTGGATCATTAATGTCAAAACCTTTTGATGAAACATACTCTTTATTAGAGGAAATGGCTACTACCAATTTTCAATGGTCATCTGAACGGGTAAATCCTAAGAGAGTAGCTAGTATTCATGATTTTGGTGCAATGTCTATTTTAGCATCTCAAATTGCCGCTATATCAAAAAAGATTGGTAAAATTAGAGTGAACTATTCTCAAATACCACAAGTATTAGAGGAAAATTCACTAGGACAGATAATTGATACTCAATCATCTTATGAAACTTTGAATGCTATAAATAATTGAAATAATAATACCTGTTCTAATTATTATAACCCTGGACGGAAAAGTTACCCTAATTTTAGTTGGAATAATTATAATAATTCGGTGAATCCCTCAGGAAATTCAAACAACCAAAGAAATCCTAACTATCGACCTTATTTACCTCCTCGATTTAACTCTAACTCTAACCCACAAGTTAAGGAAAAGAAGTTGAAGACGGAAGAAGTAATGTTGAATATGGGAAATCAAATACAAAATCAAGGGGCTGCTATTAGAAATATTGAAAATCAATTAGGACATATTGCTATTACAGTTAGTAACAGACCATTAGGAATTCTTTTAAGTACTACGAAAGTTAATCGAAAAGATTAAAATAAGGAGAAAATTAAAGTTATTCAATTATGAAGTGGAAAAGAAGTAAAAACAAGAATCCAAAGAGAAACTGAAGTTGAGGAAGAGAAGGAAGAGATTGAAAGCGATCACAATGAAAATGAACCAATACAAGTTCCTTTGGAAAAACCACTACCTCCGTTTCCTCAATGATTGAAGTAGAAGAATAAAGATAAAAAATTTACAAATTTTTTGGAAATCCTTAAAAAGTTAACAATAAATATTTCTTTCATTGAGGCTTTAGAACAAATGCCAAGTTATGTGAAATTTATGAAGGATATACTAAACAAGAAAAGAAAATTTTCTGATTATGAAGAGTGTAACACTATTATTCAGAAAAAACTTCCTGAAAAGTTAAAAGATCCTGGTAGTTTTACTATACCTTGTGCTACTGGTGAAAAGTTTTTTTAGAAAAGCCTTACGTGATTTAGGAGCAAGTATCAATCTTATGCCTCTGTCGATTTTTAAACGTTTAGATTTAGGAGAGATTTCCCCTACTACTGTAACTCTTCAGTTAGCTGATCGATCAATAAATTGTCCTAAAGGAGTTATAGAAGATGTATTATTGAAAGTGCATAAATTTATTTTTCTTGTAGAATTTATCGTATTAGATATGGAGGAAGGTAAAGAGATTCCTATTATTTTGGAGAGACCATTTCTTGCAACTGGGAGAGCTGTGATAGATGTGCAAAAAAGCGAATTAATAATGAGAGTCAATGATCAAGAAGTAACATTTAATATTACAAAAGTTATGAAATATCCTGCAATAGAAAAAGATAATGAATGTTTTAGGATGGACGTTACTGATTATCTGAGTAATGAGCAATTTAAGGAAGTGTATGAAGAAAAATTAAGGCAAGAAGAGTATTGTGAGAATAAAAATGAAATAAAATAAGAGAATTTATAAAAATGAAAAATGAAACTTTAGATTTATTGGAAAATGATAATAAAAATATTATTCCTTCAAGTATTAAACCACCTGAACTTGAACAAAAGTATGACCTGCCCATTTAAAGTTTGTGTTTTTAGGAGATTCATCTACATTGTCTATTATTGTATCTTCTAAATTAATTAAAATTCAAGAACAAAAATTAATAGAAATGTTGAAAAGATATAAAAAGGCTTTTGGATGGACTTTAGCAAATAGTAAATGAATCAGTCATTCAATTTGCATGCACAAAATTCTATTAGATGAACAATATAAACCTAAAGCTGATCCTCAAAGGAGATTAAACCCAATAATGAAAGAAGTTGTTAAAAAAGAAACCTTAAAATGGTTAGATGCTGAAATTATATATCCTATTTCATACAGTGCTTGGGTAAGCCCAATTCACTGTGTTTCAAAGAAAGGAGGAGTGACAGTTGAAGCAAATGAGAAAATGAATTAATTCCAATAAGACAAGTTACTGGTTGGCAAATTTGTATAGACTATAGAAAATTAAACATGGCCACCAGAAAAGATCACTTTCCTTTACCCTTTATAGACCAAATGTTGGATAGATTGGATGGAAACAAATATTACTGCTTTCTAGATGGATATATCGAGTATCACCAAATTCCAATTTCTCTTGAGGATCAAGAGAAAATAACATTTACAAGTCCATATGGAACATTTGCTTTTCGGAGAATGCCTTTTGGACTATATAATGTACCTGTGATATTTCAATGATGTATGATGTCAATTTTTGTAATTTAATTGAACATAGACTTGAAGTATTTATGGATGATTTTTCTGTATTCAAGACCTCATTTGAAATATGTTTAACTAATTTAGAAAAGTTATGGAATTATGTGAAAAAATCAATCTAGCACTAAATTGGGAAAAAATGTAAATTTATGGTTGTAGGAGGAATTGTACTTGGGCATAAAATTTCTGAAAATGGCATGGAAGTAAATCCTGTAAAAATTCAAGTTATTGAGAAATTACCACCTCCTGCTATGGTTAGAGGGATAAAAAGTTTTCTAGGACATGCTGGTTTCTACAGGCGTTATATAAAATTTTTTTCAAAAATAACTAAGCCATTATGCCAATTTTTAGAAAAAGATACAAAATTTGATTTTAATGAGGAATTCATAAAAGCATTTGAACTGTTGAAAGAAAAATTAATCACTGCACATATAATCGTTCCATCTGATTGGGATAAAATATTTGAAATAATGTGTGAAGCTAGTGATTATACTATTAGAGTTTTTTTAGGACAAAGGCACAACAAAGTTTTTAAAGTAATATATTATGCTAGTAAAACTCTAAATGATGCTCAAATTAATTACATTACTATTGAAAGAGAGTTATTAACTATAGTCTATGCCTTTGATAAGTTTAGACCTTACTTAATTGGAGTCAAATATATAGTGCATACAGATCATTCTCCTATCAAATATTTGATGCAGAAGAAGGATGCTAAACCAAGAATAACTAGATAGATACTTCTATTGTAAGAGTTTGATTTTATGATAGTTGATAGAAAGGGAAATGATAATCAAATAGCTGATCATTTGTCTAGACTAGAACAAGAAATATTAACTAATTTTACAAATGAAAATTTTGAAACTTTCGTGATGAACAATTATATAATATTATTGTAATGAATATACTGTGGTATGCCAATATAGTAAATTATATTGTAAGTGATATTCTACTATCAGATGTTAAGTATCAACAATTAAAGAAATTTATTTATGATTTAAAATTCTATTTATGGGATGACTCTTATTTATATAAGCAGTGTAAAGATCTAATTATTAGAAGGTGTGTGCCTTATGAAGAAACTCAACAAATAATTAAAAGATGCATGATTATGAATTTGGAGGACATTTTGAAACAAATAGAACTACACATAAAATTTTCAAGCTGGATTTTATTGGCCCACTCTATTTAGAGATGTTAATGATTATATTAAAACATGAGATCGATGTCAGCGAGTAGGAAATATTTTTAGAGGAAATGAAATTCCTCTAAATTACACATTGGAAGTTGAAATTTTTGATGTGTGGGGATTAGATTTTATGGGATCATTTATGGCTTCATTTGAAAATTTATATATATTACTTGTAGTTGATTATATGTCCAAATGGATTGAAGCAATTGCTGTACCTAAATGTGATGCTCGAAATGTTTCAAATAAGAATATTTTTACAAGATATAGAATGGTGAGAGTGATTATTATGGATGGAGGATTCCATTTTAATAATAAAAGAATCAAGAAATTGATTAAAAATATGATATTATGCATAGATTCTCTACTGCTTATCATCCCCAAATGAGTGGTCTAGCAGAGATATCAAATCATGAAATAAAACAAATTTTAGAAAAAACTGTAAATCCCTATAAATTAGATTGATCTACTAGATTAGATACTGCATTATGAGCATATAAAACTGCTTATAAGACTCTTATTGGAATGTCACCATATAGACTTATTTTTGGAAATACATGTCATATACCAACAGAATTGACATAAAGCATTTTAGGCTATTAAAGAATTTAATTTTAATTTAAAGGATGTTGGTGAGAAAATGCATAAAGCATATTGGGCTATTAAGGAATTTAATTTTAATCTAAAAGATGCTGGTGAGAAAAAGCATTTTGGGTATTAAAGGAATTTAATTTTAATCTAAAAGATGCTGGTGAGAAAAGATTATTACAACTCAATGAACTTAAGGAGATAAGAAATGAAGCATTTGATAATGCAAGAATATATAAAGAGAAAATAAAAATATAACATGATCGGAAGATTATAAAAAAAAAAATTTGCACCTGGACAATAAGTTCTATTATATAATAATAGATTGAGATTATTTCCAAAAAAATTGAAATATAGATGGTTAGGACTATTTAAGGTGATTAAAGTCTATCATTATGGAACTGTAGTTATTAAAGATCCTAAAACTAGAAATATATTTAAAGTTAATGGGCATCGATTGAAACATTATTATGAAGGGCACATGCCTCAATTTAAAGAAATTTTGATTTTGAGTCATCCTGATTAAACAATGGTACATCGGGTTGACGACGTTAAACTAAGCGCATTGTGGAAGGCAACCCATATATATATATATATATATTTGGTAAAGAAGAAACTATATTAAGATCAAAAGGAGGTTACAACCCTAAGATGAGGAGCTTTGAATAAGTCCCCATGAAGCAAAAAGTTGAGAGAAGAGTTAGGTAAAGATGATACAAAAACCTCTTGTGATTCCCCTCCCCTCCTGGCTAAGAAATTTGCTGGCCTATTCCCTTCTTTATATATGAATTTTAGATTCACACGCAATATATTACACATGGATAAGACTTATTTTGTCCATTGTAGTATGTGCCAAGGAGGTGTAGTACTCCCTCTGACATAATTTAAAAGTGCAGAGGAATCCACTTGAATTTGCAACATATCCCAATGATTCATAATTTCTAGTTTGAGAGCGCAAAACATAGCTAAAGCTTCATATTCTTGTGCATCCACAACAAAAATTGGAGATTGATAGAATAGTAGGCATCTTCCCATATAGTCTCTGAAAAATCCCCCAATTCCAGCTCCTTATGAAAAATAACTTCCATCAGTATTGACTTTGATCATAGGAAAAGAAGGTTTGTCCCAAAAACCTTTATTACAAAGAAGTTTCTTAGGTTAGTATCAACAACAGACTTGAGAATATTAGGGAACTTCTTTAGTTGAATGAGCTTGGTAATGAAAGTTGTACATTTAGAAGCCACCTTAGATGGAGCAGTAGGGATTTCATAAAAAATTAATTGATTTTTGGCTAACCAGATAAACCAGGCAGCAATAAAAGGAATTGGGCCCAACTTTATACTCTCCCAGCACCTCCAACTTTCAAAAATATTCCACCACTCCATATTTAGTGTATCAATGTTTATGTATTGTATAATAGCTTTCCATACCTCTTGAAAGAATTTACATCCAAAGAAAAGATGGCTGATAGATTCTCCATCCTCCTTACACAACTGGCAAATGGAAGGACCCTTCAAACCTTTGAGTTTCAATATATCATCAGTTGGAAGTAACTTGTGAAATGTTCTCCTTTTCCAGAGTTAAAAATTTGTTCCAGAGGCAGTCTCCCTAATCCACTCTTTCGTAATTATAAAGTTTGCTATAAATATCTTTTGTTATGCTTTGATTTGGCTTGCCTTCAATCACCATTTTGTCTTCCTGATCTCTGTCAAATGTCAGTTTGGTAATCTTTTCAACTGATTGTTGATCTAGGAAAGAGCTAAGGAATTCAACTGACCAAGAATTTCCCTTCTAACAGTATTCAATCAAAAGTTCAGTATCACGTTCCCTAGTTGTAGGATTGATGATATCCTCTGAACACCATCTATCAAGCCAGAAATTCAGTTTACCCCTTCCAATATCCCATATGAAAAGATTGTTAGCTTGAGGTCTTATCTTCAATAAGTTAACCCAGATTTTGGAATCACCTACCTTCCTGGATACAAGATTTGGATGAGCATGTTTGCAGTGCTTGACCCACATGAATTTAGCCCATAAAGTCTTTTGTTGTCTGAATTTAAGCCACAATTTTCATAAGCTCAATTGTTGTAACTGATTGAGGCCTTTAAAACCAAGTCCCCCCCTCCCCCCCGCAAATTTTGGTTTAGCAAGTTTTTGCTAGCTAGCCCAATATAATTGCTTTCTTTGGCCTGCCCACAGAAATTTGTTAAATGTTCTCTCTAGCAATAGTTGGGTACTCTTCTTCATTACAGTTATTTAGAGTATATAAGAGGGAAAAGATGTTAATATACTGCTCAATAATGTAATACTGCCACCATTAGAAAGGAAAAAGTTAGTTCAGCTTTGTAGGGTTGCATTGGTTTTATTGATAACCTCATCAAAATGAGTAAGTTTGGTTCTCCCTTTGAGTAGAGGCACCCCCAGATACTTAAAAGGCATAGTCATTGTAGAGAACGCAGTGAGGTTAAGGATCCATTGTTTAGTAGATAGGGCAGTCTTCTTGGTAAAAATGATTTGGCATTTCTGTTTGTTGAATATCAGTCCAGACATAGCTTGAAATTCTAGCAGGCAATTATATAGAAGTTTGGTGGCAGTTCTACTAGCCCTGGAAAATATAACTATATCATCAGCATATATAAGATGGCTTATATCTACTGTAGACTTGTGGTGATATTTAGCTTGTTGTTTCCTTTGGGAAGGCCTATCCATCAATCTAGATAGATAGTCCAGAGCCAAAATAAAAATGGTGGGGGACAAAGGATCTCCTTGCTTTAATCCCCTAGATGTAGTAAAGAAGCCATGATTTTTCCCATTAATAAATATTAAGTGAGCATTTCCCATTAGCCATCAGTTTTTAATTTAATAAGAGGCCAAATTAAAACCTCTAGCTTTTAAGCAGTTTAACACAAACTCCCAAGAATCATAAGCTTTTTGAAGATCTAATTTATATATCAAATTTCCTCCTATGCAAGGTTTATCCAAATCATTTAGTAATTCCTGTGTAAGGAGGAAATTGTCTCCAATATATCTTCCCTTCACAAAAGTAGCATGTTTAGGACTGATCAATAGTTGTAAATGGGCTGTAATCTCTTAACCAATATTTTGCTTATTAGTTTAGAGACTACATTAGTCAAACTGATGGTCCTAAATTTGTTCCATTGATCTTTAGAGGATGCTTTGAGCACCATCACAACTGTGCTAGAGCAGAAATATTTAAGCAGATCTTAACCCTGAAAAAAACTTTGAATGGTCTAGACTAGATCTCCTTTAATTATCTTCCAAGCCTTCTTGTAGAAGTCTGAAGTGAAGCCATCAGGTCCTGCTGCCATTGAACTATCAATTTCTGATAAGGCTTGCCAAATTTCCTCCTCTATAGGACATTACTCCAAGTTAATGTGTTGAGATATTTCTTTATCATCTGTAAAAAGCTCTGGATCTAATGGGGGTCTAAAAGTTCTAGATTTCTGCAGCAGGTCTTTACAGTAGCTTACATCACTTTCAACAATTTCTTGGGGTGTCCTTAACCATCTGCCATGTTCATTCTTGATGGAGTGAATATCATTACACTTCCTTCTATTCTTTATACAGACATGAAAGTATTTAGTATTTCTATCTCCATCCATGAATTTAAAAGATGAAGCTTTCTGTTTAATTAACTCTTCCTGCCTTGCCACAGTAGACATGAGTTGCTCATATGCTGGCCAAAGCTGATCTTCATTTGCCATCTCCTTACTTACTTTTTCCTCCATTTCAATAAGATGTCTTTCAACTCTATCCACTTTAGCCTGAACATTCCCAAATGTTTCCCAATTCCATTGATATAATGCTTTCCCAACTTTCTTCTATAAAAGCCATAATTTAATCCAGGGGTTTTGGTGTTCAATATTTTTCCAATGAGTGGCAACAGTAAGTATAAACTTCTCATGATTTGACCAGAAGTTTAAGTATCTGAAGGGGGCTTTTCCTATCTCATGAGTAGCTGTAATTGTGATGAGTTGTGACCTGTGATCTGAGCCTGCAAAATTTAAATGGAGAATATAGGTATTTATGAACTTTTGCATCCATTGATCATTTGCAAAAAATATATCCAGTCTCTCCCATATCTTACCCCTTCTCCAAGTATATTCAAGACATGAAAATCCTAAATGAAAAAGGCCAGATGCAATAATATTATCATTAAAAGTATTCATCATAGAAAAACTAGGGGGTCTGCCTCCTTTCTTTTCAGAAGGGGAGGCAAGGCAGTTGAAGTCTCCCCTACTAGCTGCCAGGTATCTGAATTTTGGTTAACGCTTTTGAGTTCCTGCCAAAGTTCTTCTCTAGCTGTTTTTGTACATCCATCATATACAATAGTGGCCATACCAACTTTGCCAACCAAATCAAAAGAGAAATGGAGGAATTGGGTGTTATCAATAAGGATGGAGAAATTCAGCTCCCTCCTACTGAAATTCCAAATTTTATTATTGCAGTTAGTGAAAAGTTGAAAGCCTGAAAAAAATTTCAGAAATTTTTGAGGGTTAAGATGAGCTAAAGGCTCCAAAATTGCTAAGCACCATAATTTATGTTTTCTTTTTAGATGTTATATCATTTTTATTGAAAGGGACTGGGCAATCCCCATTATATTCCAACAAAGGAAATTAACCATGGTGAGAGGATTTTGCCCTCCCCCTAGTCTGCTTAGTGAGAGAATCCCTCTAGTTGGGTAAGAGCTTCCTGCCTCCACAATGTATATGTCATCTTGAGCATCACCAGGGAATTTCTTTTTTTTCCTACCTTTCTGTGTCTGCCACTCATCTTCCATGAGCTGCTGAATTTCCTGGATTTTATCTAGGACTGAGGGAACTATTGAGGGTTGAATTTGTATTTCATTCTGTGTAGGTGTTTCTTCAGCTCCTGCATCTTTCACTGTCTCTGGGTCAGGGTCAAGATCTATTTATCTAGTGTTTATTTCAACAGATTTCACCCCTCTTGGAGCGTCCCTTTCTGTATTTAGTCTATTATCCAATTCCTCTCTTTGGAATTCAGGTTCAAGATCTTCTCTTATATGTTTCCACCCTCCTGTATTGTTTATCTCAATTTTATTTTTTCCCCTCTCTCCTTATTTGATAACAAAGGTTCTTTACCTGATTTAGATAAAGGTTTAAGGTTTTGATGTAATCTATAGCAATTATCCTTTGTATGTCCAAACATACAACAGTGATTGCAATAATATTGTTGTTGTTCCATTATAATGGGTTGCCAATACCCATCATTAGCTGTCCCCAGCCATACTTCCTCAATGGAAGGTAGGGTGAGGTCTCTTTCAAACAGGATTCTGGCCACTGAAGGCCTTCATAAATTAAAAGTAGAGATGTCTAGTTTCATTAGACGGCCCAGTAATGCCCCATTAGAGACAAAAATCTATGATTGAAGAAGTGTAGCTATAGATTTGGCAACTTGTAGCAAATAGGTATGATGGGTAATTCTTTCTTTGGATCAAATGTTGGAGTCCACTTTAAAAGCTTCATTGAATAGTCTTCAATCTGTATAAACTTCTTAAAGAATACTTTGGCATAGTCCTCTTCTTTAGTAAGATGTATAATTATATGCCTTCCATCAAAAAGGCCAATTTTCCAAGTTCCTATAAGCAACATATCATCAAATGCTTTCCTGATGGAATCCATCTTTGGGTGAACCATGATAAATTTCTATATTAGAGATAATATTTATGTCTCTGCCAAGCTATTCACTTCCTGCTGTGAGAAGATAATTGCATGCTTTCCAGCCTTCTTACTCCCCTTTAGTATTAGGTCACAATCCACTTTCCCTTCCATGGCATCATAGTAGACTTGAGGAAAAACCAATTTGTCACAAAGAGAGCTACCTTTTGGTTCCAAACCAGTCACATCAGCAAAGGATTATTTGCCGAAAAAATTTGGGTAAGCAGCCACCAGATTAGTAGCCATAACTCAATTCCAAAATACACAAAATGCAAAGAGAGAAATAAGAGTCCAGGGAAAGTCAAACTCCCAACTAGTTAGGCCAAAGCAAAAACAAGCTTCCAAGCTATCAAAGTTCAGACAGGGTGTAGAAGACCCCAAGGCTGAACAGAAACCAATGGAGCAGTACCTACAAAATCAAAACTAAAGACCCGGGAAAACAAAAGCTCCTCTAACAAGTGAAAACCATGCCAAGAAGAAATCCTACAAAGGCTCTTTAGTACAAAGCCACACCACCACCTCCACCTTAACAGTCCACGTGAAGATCCTCGATGAGGGAAACACTAACAGAGCTTCCTGCCCTGCCACCTTCATCTTTTTTTTAAATTGCATGATATATATATACATTCCTATGTCGATACCTGTCATGCTTGTTAAACCTTACTTTAGTTCAATTTTTTCTGGCATGTTTAGTTTAGATTTACTATATGTTGAAAGTTGATCCATCTTGATGAATACTTGTATATGTTCCAGATAAACATTTGTGTTTGATAGAATTTCTGAACTACTTTTCTTCCAGCTTGTATTTTCTATATTGAATGTTATATATGATAAAACTCAAGTTTGAGAATAGGAAGAAAAAAGTTTCAAAAGTTTGTATACTTTCACTTAGTTTAATACTAATGTAAGCATATTTTAGGCTTGATTTATTTTCTTCTACAGTTATTCTATCCTGATTATGTATGTATATGAATTTGATAGGATATTCTAGTTGTCGATAAATTCAACTTTTATTTTTCTTACTGTTATGTTTTATGGAATTTATTGCAAAATATTTAAAAATTTAAGTTTGGGGGAGGAAGAAAAATAAACTTTAAAGTTAAACTTTATTTGTCTTCAAAGAAACTATAGATAAATTTTATTTTGATTTTTTATTTTGTAGAGTTATTTGAAGAATACTAAAATTTTAAGTATAGAAATGTAATAGAGAAACTTAGTAAAGACTTTAGTAAAATGGATGAAGTTAAAGTTAAGATGTTTAGTAGAAAATAGTATAAAAATGAATTTACTATTTATACTAGGAAAATTTAAATTTTTGAAAATTTATGGATTTTTAGATTAATACTCTTTTCTAAGACTTTATACTCTATTAAAAATTCTTTTTCTAATACTACATTGTAGGTTAAGAAAAGAAAATAAGTTTTTAACTTTAGAAAAGGGATAGAGAAATTTAAAATCATTAAAGACCTATCTAGATATAGTAATCCTTAACAGAAAAGAAAATAAAAAATAAATAAAAAAATAAAAATAAAAAAAAATGAAAAATAAAAAAAAAGTAAAATATGAAAAAGGGAGGAGAAACTTGAGGAATATGACCTAAAAAAAATTGGTTTCATTTGAATCTTTCTAAGGAAGACAACTTAGGATCAATCCTAAGCTTAAGTTCAGTAAGTATTATTAAAATTATTTTTTCTAGATGTCATAGATTCTGAAATTAATATTTTTCTTAAAATCCAAAGTTTGAAAAATTTTCAATTATTTTTGAATTAAATAGAAAATCAAGATTCCTAAGTTTAATATTAAATATTCTGATACCTTAGGTATCATTTAATATACTGTAAATTTTTCTAAGTTGAACGATAATATTTCTAGAACAAAATTTTACTACATCTTAAAGGAACCCACTAACACAAATCAACATATATTTAATGTTGTAGCGTTACTCGAGGACAAGTAATGTTTAAGTTTAGGGGAATTGATCCACCTAAAAATTACCTATTTTTACTGTACATTTCATGCTCATTTTATGCACATTTTTAATGATATTACACTTTAAAGAAATGTATTTTACATATTTTTGTATTTAGGTATAAGAAATGGAATTTTGGTGAAAATGAAGCCAAAACGGTACAATTTGGAGCCAAATTGGGTAAAGAAGAAAATTTTGATGTGGCGCAATTCGATATCACTTTCTATGCATACTTTCTAATATTTATTACATATTTTTTAATGAAATTAAACTTTAAATAAAGGTTGTTTTCATGTCTATCTTGTAGGTATACCAATCTTAAGCGCAATAGAGCTGAAAAAAGGCAAAATAGAGTTGAAACAGAGCGAAATGGGGAGAAACGGTGGAACTTCATGCCGGGTGGATCTATAGCTTCCATAATGGCTTCATAATGCCAGACACAGGCGTTATAGCACCACAGACTGGTGCTTTAGTGCCTGAGATAGTATTTGGACGGTTTCTGGGTGATTCTGAGCATTGTGAGATGTTCTGGAAGCTTCTGGACAACTTGCACGCCCCATGGAGTGATTCAATTAATCTAGACACTTGGAAAATATTTTTTATGAAGAGTTGTATCTATTGGAGATGGATGAAGGGGTGCGTCTTTTAGAAAAAAGAGGTGTGTGGCTCCTCTTTAAATACTGGGGCATGATGCCTCTCATGGAAAGTAATTAGAGGAGTCTAGAGAAGTAATTAGGAAGTGTTTTAGGAGGAGTTTGGCGCAAGTTTATGGAGATGTAGATTTATCCATTTTCTGGAGAGATTGGTGAGGGATTTTTAAGAGATATGTGGAAGAAAATATGAGTGGCGCATGGATCGACAAGAGATTTTGTTGGAGAGATTTTCATCTTTCTTTCATAGGGAATAAGATAAGTATTGTGTTCTTCATATTCTTGTAATTGATCGTAAACACTTTCTAGTAGATTTTTTTTTATTTAAACAAATTTTTGTGTTGTATTTTTTTCATGCCTCGTAAATAGTTTTCTTTATTACTTTCTTTTAATATGAAGTAGTAGCACGTGAAGGAAAATATTTTTATTTTAATGTGATGATTAAAATCTCCTTTGCTTTACTAACATAACTAAAGTGTCAATATATTATGTTAAAATCTGTTGTAAGTGAAACTAAGACTCAGGAGACCAATGATTTTGTAACTTGAGTGCACTCACATTGTTCAGTTGACTAGTAAAATTAATAGGCAGCAACACAACTTTTAAGAAAATATAATCTAATGATCAGTTTCTATTATATGCTTCTAGGTGACAGATAGATGCATAAAACTAATAGAAAACTAAAATAAACCTATATGCTCAAAAGATGGTAGATAGACATATGTTCCTCGTTGGCACATAACTTATTACATAATTGTATCTGTTCTTTTTATTGTTGATGTCTTTATCCTCATTTTATTTTTCTTTTTGCAATGAAATAGATGCATGTTTAGGAATTTATATTTTCTTAGAAATTCTCTTATTTCATCAATGTGATGGGATTTTTACCGACTCTCAATTGACTTTGAAAGATGATCACTTATGAGGTTAAAATCTGTGATATTACACTTCATTTTAGGCAGAGCCATGACGATCATCTCAGGAGGGAGTGCAAATTAATTGGGAGATAAGTTTTGATAGGTGTAAAATTGGTTTGATCTAGAGTGACAAGCTAGGTTCTTATCAAATTGGCTTAAGGTTTAGTACGCTGACGCTGGGATTCGACCATCATAGTGGCATAGGCTTAAGGGCACCTAGAGGTGAGAGGCTAGATAGTTCTGATGCAGAATCAAGATGTTAAGGAACTGACCTTAAGTTAGCCAATGCTCTTTGTTAGCAACCAGAGTGGGTAAGATTAGGTATGCTCCTATTTGTCACTTACTACATTAAATTCTAAGCATTTCATTCCTTTAAATTATTAAGGTAATTGCACAAAAAAGATAGTCTTTAACAGCTCAAAATTCTCCAAACAAATTTATCTATATAAGCTATCTTTTGATTTAATATTTTCATTTAGGACTAGTTGTTACAAAAACCACTTTAATCGACATTTCAAACTAAGGCCTGATAGTAGTAGACTAGAATTAGTCTAAGGAATTTCTTACCTCGCTTCTCTATGGGATCAAAACTAGGGTTTTAGAAGAAAACCCTATATTACTTGAAATAATACTTATATTAGAATACTACCCCTAGTGTGTAAACTTCTTTCGAAATTTTATAGCATTCGATTTCACACACTAGCCGCTAAATATAAATTGGGTCAAGTTTTTTGACATCATTTGGAAGCTAAATTACTGTGTAATTGCGGGTCGGGTTATCTATCTTACTCAGTTCCACAACATTGATCGTTGCATACTCTCTTCTATCAAGTCCTCAAAATCTTCTTCATCTTCACTCATTTAGTCTTTCTGATTCTTAATGATTCATTCTTTTTTCTACCTGTTTAATTCTTACCATGAGCTCTTCAGGGTTTTCTTCTAATTAATGTCTTTTTATTTTATTCACGTCTATGGGAAAAATTCCTCGGCAACATCCGTCGCAATACCTTTTAACTCAGTGTTATGAATTTGCATGACCTCTAATTTGTCTTCTGAATGAACATCTTTAGACTTATCCTTCTTAAGTGACTTAGCAATGACATTTGGTATGCATACATACTAGTTTCTTGAATGATGACACTAGGCGAGCTGAGATTCTCACGATAATATCATCATGTGCAAATATGGTGTGGCCTCCAATACACAAGCCAGTTATTTTACTAGACATTCTCTTGCTATCATCTATTCTCCTTACATGAGACAAGAACTTAGCAATGAGTTTAATTGGGCGACAAATGGACCTACAAGTGTAACTTTGCAGAACTACAGGGGTTGGACCCTATGCAACAGATGATCATGTTGCCAAACGCAACTTAGGTAGAAACACTTGGGGGAGGTGCTTCTTATTTTTTTCATGCTCTTAGGCGTATGCTTCAAAGTCTATGATCTAGTTTCTTCCTTTGCAGAATCTTCATTTTAATTTCATGGGATATTGCACTTCCCATTCTTCTTAAGATATCAGCCACATATCACTTCTCTTTCTAGCTATTTTCTAAAATATAGAATGTACTCTGACAAACATCGAGTTCTTCCTCTTCTAACAAGTATCCTCATATTCAAATGGCCGTGATGGAGTAGCAACAATTCTACATACATTCTTTTCTTTATAAGCAGCAGACAACAGGTGAAACTTCTCTCTCCCCAAATAAGAGAGGCCTTAAAGAGCATGAACTTTTATTTGGAGTCTCTCTTACTCAGATCTTGGACAATCTCTGTATTCTTTATTTCTTCACCTATTAAATAAATAGCAGGTGTAACTTCTAAATCCCAAAATAAGAGAGGCCGTAAGGATCATGAACTTTCATCAGAAGTCTATTTTACTCAGTTCATGGACAATCTTTTCATTCTTTATTTCTTCTCCTTTGGAATTTTTCTGTTTCTATTCCTCATCTAAGTTTGAGTTAGTGGCGCAGACCTCATGGTCAAGCCAACATCAAAAGTTGATAGAGGAACCTCATAGTCCATTAAATTGATCTCTTCATTGATAACAATTAACTTCATTCTCTGAATTTGAAGTTTTAGTGGTGTTTTAGAAACAAAGATTTTTTTCAACTCGGATATTTCTCCAACGTATCTTTTTGGCAGCGTTAGAATTTCTTCTCATATTTAAAACTAAATTCAAATATTTGTTTCTTATTTTTTACAACATCAGTTTTCACAACAGGAAAAGCAAGGTCTCCACAAGTCATCTCTAAATCTTGAGAACCCATGCCAAACTTAATAATCGCTTCTTGAAGCTAGGTTTGCTTACTAACTGTAGACCTCACTTTTGGTTGAGGTCTAGAAATTTCTTTAGTAGCCTAGGTCTAGCCATAGGACTTTCCTACTGACTAGTCTTAGAAAACTAGAAAAGGTACCCTCACCATTAGAAACTCAAAA